>JACGAQ010000147.1:0-295204 GCA_014119065.1 Orius insidiosus
TTGTTTAATTACTTACTTAAAGTGAAAAAAAATTAAAAAACTGACTATTTTTGAGCAAAATGGAGAAGGCGAAACGTTTTTACAGTCCCGCGTATCAGGCACAAAAAAAGGGGTTTTTATAGATAAATAAAGTACCCAAGTCTGCTTGCCCATTTATTATAGGAGAGAAGGACATCAAATTTTTTTGTTTTCTCAAGGTAGAAAAAATGAACTTCTTCCCCCATCCAGCCACATAGAACGCGTAAACTGCCCCCCCCCCCCCCCCCCCATTCTATACAAATATGCTTTGTTCCAACCGCAGTTTGAAATCCTGGAGCATGCGCAGTAGGATTTGGACGTCATATTTGACGTCGTTCAAATCGTTTGTCCGTCAAATCTCAAGTCAACTAACGTCAAATTCGAAGTCCAAATCCTTCTGCGCATGATCAGGAGTTTCAGCGGTTGGAACAAAGCTATTATAGTCCATCTAAACCTGGGACTAGAAAAAAATATAGATTTTTTTTACGGAAATGTGCAGGGTACTACTAAATTTTTGCGGGACATATTCCTGCTAGAGATTCCATCGTAACTATCGAACGATACAAGCGTGAAAATGGTTGTAAAAGATTTACGACCTTTTTTTTTGTAATGTTTATTTTAGTTTCCGCTTTTTTCAGATTATTGGACGTTGAACCTAGATCGGCGATAATCACTTTTTATTTTTTATTTTATTATTTCAGTTTTCCCAGAATTTCCGAAAACATGCTCACACGAAATATTATAAACAAATTCCTTTAAAGATCAATTTTTTACTGAACATTAATTAGCAAATAAAAAAGAATAAATATTTGTTGAGTTCAACAACAGGTAGTATCACGTGATGTCCGTATTTACGTCACGAATGCGGATTTTTTTAAGGTTATTTATTTTTTCATTAAAAACCCTATAAAACTACAAATTTTATTAATGTAATGCACATAATTTTTACATTTTATGTTTTAGATTTCATCACTTCCTGAAATGAAAATCAAAAAAGTCTTTTGATAATTCTCAACATTGACGATTTTAAACAACCTTTGATTTTTCCAGTTTACAAAATGCCTTTAAAAATCTCTTCCTGGTCTATAAATAAAGCTGGGGGAAAAATGTGACTGAAAAAGTAGGGTAAGTGGACGTTAAAAGAGTAAACAATGATATTTTAATTGAGTTAATTTCCATAATTGAGTATTTTAAGGGAGAGAGAAAAAAAGATGTTCTATGTTAATGTTAGGTTTGTTTGTGTTGAAAGAGAAACGGTTATTTCCAGTGTTTGGAGGTACCTTCTTTTAGACTGGAGTAACAACAAAATTTTGGAAGTTGTACCAAAATACAGCTGCCCTTCATTTCCCTTTGTTTTGACTTGTTTCCCTTTTTGGATAAAGATTTTAATTCTGGTTGGAAAAATATTTCATCTCGTTCGTGTTCAAACAGAATCGGGAGCCCGAGAAAATCGAATCCTCTAATTTGAAAATTCCCATCAATCAAAATAGAAGTAATTACACGTTAGGAAAGTGCGTGAGGTGCATATGGGAAGATTCTGACACGATATCTGATTACGAATTCCGGGTGAAATTTTTAAAAGCGGAATTTTGTGGTCTGTAGGACATTTTGGTGTTTTATTAACGAGGGGAGGACAGTAAACAATAGAAACGCCCTAGCAAGAACGATAACCATTGTTCGCAAGGCAATTAACTATCTCATTACTCGTAACGTAGAAGCAATGATTCACCGTTAACAAGATCGTTTTCAAAAGGCTTTTGATTTTCCCTTCTTAATTTGATGAAAAAGTCACTTCGCGTATTCACTCTTGAGTCCATATTTTAAACAGTCACTGGGTTTATTATCTGACCTAAAAATCTTCTCCCACGCCTGTCGCGGCCGTCTTCGAGGCGACATAAATCAGACGTTTTTAATTTACTCTTGTCCACTATTCCCCTGAGGAGGGAGAAAGAGAGAAGTTTACTTTGGGTACCGTAAATAACCACCTGGGCTCAACTGGTACGTAAACAACGAAGTAAATATTAACTTTTGAACGGGACGAATTTTGAAAATCGCCCACACCCGAGGGTAAAAACGGGGAGAAAAAATAGGGGAGAGAGCCTCGTTTAAAATTAAACATTCGTTAAAACATGAAATGAGGCCTAAACTCGTTAATTTTTGTCAGAGATTTTTTTTTCTCACATTTTGTCTTCCAAGGGAGGAAAAAACCCCAATGATTGAGCTCCGGTAATATCCGTATATATTTTCTTCCTTAAGTCTTTCAAAATCTTCAAAAATGGCGACCACCCAAGTCCCATGATTTATTCATTAGTTCAAATTGGAGCTTTGCAGAATAGTAAACATTTTAAATAGCCGTTTACCTCACAAAAAGCTTTTTAAATAAATCAGACGTACTTATCGTTTATTTCACAAACTCATCAGACTTTTCGTCATTTTATCTACTTTTTTAAATAATCTTTAAGGCCTGAAAGGAAGCTTTTTATGTACAGTTAGAGAGAAACAAGAAGTCTTTCGACAAATCACTTTTTTTTTAACTTCCTTAAAGAAGTTATTGTGTTTTAATCCAAAGGATTAAAAATCCTATATTTTACTAACAGAAACCGTTCGAAATCAATAGTTTGAACTATCCAAGTTATCGAGATTGTAATTGGTAAAACATGAGTGGTCAAAATAGAGAGAGAGAGAAAAAAAAAAAGTTGAAAACAGAATAATGACCAAGGGGATTTGATTACAGGGTTGGAAAGACCACCGAATCAAATTACAACGTGGCGGAATTAAGGGGAATAGACCAAGTTTAAAATTATCCTTTGACGAGACAGGAAAAAAAGGGCCTTTTTGGTCAAGTTAACCTTTTTTTCAAATCTAGATTCAGATTTTTTTTTCAGAGGGCAATCGCCATGTTGACCTGGTAACGGGATTTAAGAAGGAAGAGTGCGATTTTAAGCCGAATAGTTTTCTTTCAAAATGACCTATCGACATCTGCTTTGTTCCAACCGCAGTTTGAAACTCCTGGAGCATGCGCAGAAGAATTTGGACGTCAAGTTTGACGTCGTTCAAATCGTTTGTCTGTCTAATCTGAAGTCATCCAAATGCATACTCCAGGAGTTTCAAACGTTTTAAACTGCGGTTTGAACAAAGCTATTGATTCTGATCCTTTTTTGGGCTTTATTTAGCAAGAAATAAGATTTTATAATGTGGAATACTTCTTGGGGCTTCTTTGACCTTTCAGAGAAAATGAACTGAATTTAATTCTTTTTATGAGATTTCAGGGGTCATTTTGACCGAATTAATCTACTTCGCGATTCAGCTGGTACTCATCGCCTTCCCAGGCTGGGATGGAAGAAAAAAAATGGTTAATCTACTTTCAGTATCGTTTTATCATTTTATTTCACGTTTAGAAAGAAAAGAAAAAAAAAAGTTGGAGCTATTTTAACGAGTGTGTTTACTGAGGGGGCCCTTACATTCACAACGGTTCGGCCTTAATGCGATCCCTATCGTGAAAAGACAGAAAATAACGTCACGACACGCCAGTCCCTTAACACGTCCCCTGGCAATAAAATAAAAAAATAAAAAAGCGCTCACCATTTGTCCGGCTGTTTTGGGCTTCCTTTGAATATCTGGAACTTTTTGATTCGCTGAAAAAAAAAATTAATTTAAGATTAAAACCTTTAAACAGCAAAAGAGATCTTTTTAGTAATTATCTGTTTTGTTTTTCTACTACAGGGAACCTATTTAGGGAAAAAAAGGGGGATCGTGGAAGGTCTAATTTGCATTTATTCCCTTTATGGAAGTCCCGGGCCTAGACTGGCCGCATCGACCCCTAACCATCTTTGTTTTTTATAAAAGGAAACCTCCATAAAAGATTCCTTAAAAAAAGGGGGAGGTGAATTTTTTACGAAATTAGTTCAAAATAAAACCATCCTGGATATAATTGGATTAGGCAATAGAGAGAAAGCAACCGGCTGATTTATCTCAAGAGATACCGAAGATTAAAAGAAGTTATTGGAAGCCTTTCATAATATTTTGAGGTGGAAAAGAAAATAGTGTCAAGATCTCGTAATCGCAAGACTAAAGATTACAATGTTGGCAAGAGTGGAATTTTTTCGACGTTTTTCTCGGTTCTAGGGCAGAAAATGAAAATGGCAAAACGTGAACGTCCTATCTTACGAGACAGCGGCGTTTTTAGCCTTCCTCTTCTTTTCCTTTTTACGTCTTTTGCTTTTAGTGCCATAAAACCGAGAAAAACGTAAAAAACAAAAGAAGAGGAAGGCTAGGAACGCAGCGCCGTCCTCTAAATTGCTGTCACAAGACTAAGTTCTAGTGAGAAGGATCAATATAGGAGGGGGAAGTATAAAGGGGAAGTTTAAGGAGAGGGAAGTATAAAGGAGGAGAAGTTAAGGAGATTGAAGTATAAAGGAGGGGAAGTTTAAGGAGGAGGAAGTATAAAGGAGGAGGAGTTCTAGGAGGGGGATTTCAAGGAGGGGAAGTGTAAAGGAGTGGGAGTTAAAGGAGGGGGAAGTATAAAGGAGTGGGAGTTCAAGGAGGGGAAGTATAAAGGAATGAGAGTTCAAGGAGGGGACGTTTAATGAGGAGGAAGTATAAAGGAGGGAAGTTTAGGGAGGAGGAAGTATAAAGGAGGGGAGTTCAAGGAGGAAAGTATAAAGGAGGGAGTTCAAGGAGGGGGAAGTATAAAGGAGTGGAGTGAGAAAGTTAAAAACAGACAGTTCAAGCACAGAAGATATCTGTGATCGATTTGAGCGGAGAAATTCATATTTTCAT
Source organism: Orius insidiosus (assembly GCA_014119065.1). Classification (NCBI taxonomy): domain Eukaryota; kingdom Metazoa; phylum Arthropoda; class Insecta; order Hemiptera; family Anthocoridae; genus Orius; species Orius insidiosus. The sequence goes on from JACGAQ010000147.1 coordinate 4,798, forward strand.
TCCGTTATAAACTTTTAAGTAGCCGATGAATTGATAAAATTTATGAAAGGGAAGCGATCAATCATGAAGGGGTTGTGAGGAAGATATCGGGAGGATCTACACCGTAGGACCATTAGGGCAAAAAATTGACAAAGGGTAGAAGGAAGCGAAGACAAATCACGTATTCCATTCAGTCTTCTCGATGCACCGGACGTTAAATTAAACTTCGAGAGTCCCCAAGAAATAATCGAATTCTCCCATTTAAGAATTCGGAGATTCGTCTCAGATTGTCAGAGAAAACCCGGATCCGGGAGACAAAAACAATAGAAAAAAAATTGTTCTTCAAAAACCCCCATTCTCTTCCTCTGCAGGAAGGAATTCAGGAAATGCATAAAGTGGAACGAGAGACATTTATTAAGTGCTGGAAAGACGGGATGATATGAGAGGCGAGGAGCTCTTCCAGACCATGTTGCGGCTAAACGGCGCCTATTTAGGCAACCGACGTGACACCCCTACACGACTGTTTTGTATAACTCAAGACCCCTCCCTAAATGGACATCAAACGTCATTTCCGTAGCACTCTCTATAAATTATTAAACCAACTTTTTCTCTCTAGGTCATAAGGCAGAAGGCCTGAAACCTACTATTTCTAAAGAGTCGATGACCTTGACCACTAATCCACCAAGGTCTTAACTTTTTAGAAAGTAAAATTAAATCATAAATGTTCATTAAACCTTATTCCTCTTCCAGACATACGGAGGCTCTTTAATTAATGATTTCCAATTACTTGGAAAACCAAGGCCTTCTTAATTTATTAAAGAAAAGAGGGGAAAATCCTGAGTTAGGGAAGCGAAAAAAAGAGCCTAAAACGAAAATTCCTCTCTAGAATTTCCGAGGTGTTCTTTGAAAAAATAAAAATGTAAATTATTCGGAACGTCCGGGTTCGAAGGACGCTAAAAATATCAAAGGTGCTAAAATTATCGTCGTGTGACATATTCAGGTGGTATTTCCTTTCCGGAACGAAATGTTGATTATCATTAATTGCCCTTTGTCCTGACACTCCTCGCTATTCTCGGAATATTTTTCGCCCACTATTATTAATGTGTACTTACTGACAGCCTCGACAAGATCAGCTAACACGACACCGTCCGACAAGTCGACAGTTAAATCTTGTAGAAGACGTTTCGACCTCGCTTTTTCCAAATAATGGTTCCCCCAGTCCGTGTATATCTGAAAAATGAACAAAAAAAATTAATTTCAGTTGAAATGGAAAGTAGAATGATATAAATAAAACATGTCAGGGTCTAAAAACGCCTTTTATTGTGATCTGTGGCACCTTGGGAACACCGGGGTGGAAGTAAAAAGTATAAAGGTTTATAAATATGTATTTAGATGAGAAATTTTCTTTTGAGCAAAGGGCTTAAAGGTTCAGAAACGTCCAAACAAAAAAAATTAACATACAAGAAACAGAATTTTAAAAAAACTATTTGAGCTCTGTGGCGAGAGTCAAAGACCACTGACCCACAAAGGCTTCCGATTAGCTAAATTTTTTTTCAAAATGGCCTAAAAGCGGATATTTTCTTATTCAGAAACCCCTATATTTAGGGTTAAATATATGGTTTCACTGCATTTTTTTAACGAAAGTAAAGAATTTTTATAAACTTTTGTGAGAGTTACAAATGAAGCTGGGGGAGGGTTGAATAGGTGACAAATATACCGTGTCGAAGTCCCACCCCATGTTACCTGAGGGTGATACAGCAAAAACTCCCTAAAAAAAGTTACTCAACTTTTTTTTTATAAAAGAAAACAAATGGAAGGCTTAAATCAGATTTATTATACCCTTGAGGTATAAAAATTTTTTCATTTAAATTTCGTCTTTTATTGGGTTTATTGATGTCGAAAGGGGTGGGCTTTTGGTTTTAGGTTATAGCTCATCCTTGACGGTTTATAACGCTAATCCCCCGAAGGCACTAATAACGATAAATCCCCTCTTTTGGCTTCACCTTCGCCTAGGAGGACGTTAATCATAACTTTTTGTCAACCAATTAGCCTCCTCGTAAATCATATAAATTATTTGAAAAAAGGTTTATTTTAGGCTTATCTGATTTTGAATTATCAAACACGAACGTAAAACACTTTGATAACGTTAAAAGCTCTTAAATCAACCGGGGGCGGAATCACCTTTTAATTAAAACGAGATATAAAAGGGAAAATTTATTCCGACACCTGTTTTCAGGGGATGTTTATTTTTTGAAAATAGATTGCGGAGTTGTTATGATTAGAAAGAGATTAGCGCGTAATCGGATGGAGGGTCCCCCCTTACCGGCATTAGTTGGACCAATTTGTCTTGTCAGCGAAATCCTACTCAAAATCCTCTTTTCCTCTTACTCTACCAATCAATTCGCCAAGACGGGAACGTCAAAAGTAATAACACCTTCAAGACTCCGGTGTCGTGTGGGATTGCATAATTTTCGACATTACCGTTTCCTGCAGAAGTAGTACCTAGTTAGTTAGTCTGGGATTCGAGCAACACAACTACTAGGATTGAGCCACTCCAGAGACCAATGAATAGATACAGAAGGCTCTAGAATAGATACAGCCAAGCCCACCGACCTATAGAATGCTCTTGAATGATTTAATCCACTCCCAGCTACGAATAGAAGGCTCTAGAATGGTTTAAGCCACTCCCAGCGACCAATGAAAGGCTCTAGAATAATAATCCACTCCCATTGACCAATAGAAGGCTCTAGAATGGTTTAAGCCACCCCAGCGACCAATTAAAGGCTCTAGAATTAATTTAATCCACTCCCAGCGACCAATAGAAGGCTCTAGAATGGTTTAAGCCACTCCCAACGACCAATAGAGGGCTCTAGAATGGTTTAAGCCACTCCCAGCGACCAATAGCAGGCTCTAGAATGGTTTAAGCCACTCCCAGTGACCAATAGAAGGCTCTAGAATGGTTTAAGCCATCCCCACGGACCACTAGAATGCTGTAGAGTGGTTTAAGTCACTCCCAGCGACCAATAGAGGGCTCTAGAATGGTTTAAGCCATCCCCACGGACCACTAGAATGCTGTAGAGTGGTTTAAGTCACTCCCAGCGACCAATAGAGGGCTCTAGAATGGTTTAAGCCACTCCCAGCGACCAATAGAAGGCTCTAGAAAGATTTAAGCCACCCCCACGGACCACTAGAAGCCTGTAGAATGGTTTAAGCCACTCCCAGCGACCAATAGAAGGCTCTAGAAAGATTAAAGCCACCCCCACGGACCACTAGAACGCTGTAGAATGGTTTAAGCAACTCCCAGCGACCAATAGAGAGCTCTGGAATATATTGAGCCACTCCCAGTAACCAATAGAGGCTCTAGAATGGTTTAAGTCACTCCCAGCGACCAATAGAGGGCTCTAGAATGGTTTAAGCCACTCCCAGCGACCAACAGAAGGCTCTAGAAAGATTTAAGCCACCCCCAAGGACCACTAGAAGCCTGTAGAATGGTTTAAGCCACCCCCACGGACCACTAGAACGCTGTAGAATGGTTTAAGCAACTCCCAGCGACCAATAGAAGGCTCTAGAAAGATTTAAGCCACCCCCCACGGACCACTAGAACGCTGTAGAATGTTTTAAGCAACTCCCAGCGACCAATAGAGAGCTCTGGAATATATTGAGCCACTCCCATTGACCAATAGAAGGCTCTAGAAAGATTTAAGCCACCCCACAAACCACTAGAAGGCTCTAGAATGGTTTAAGCCACTCCCAGCGGCCAATAGCATGCTCTAAAGGGTATAAGACACTACGAGCGACCAATAGAAGGCTCTAAAGTGATTTAAGCCACACCACGGACCAATAGAAGGCTCTAGAATGGTTTACGCCACTCCCAGCAATCAATTTCGCTATAAAAGCCGTGGTGGAAGTCAGAGTCCTTGACCAACTACTTCTTTCTTGATAGCTAGTACCTAGTTATCTCAAAGCTATCGGCAACTTCTTGTTTAAAGATTGGCCGTGCTAGGACGAGGGAGTTAAGGCAGCACCTACTTCAGGACATAAAGTTCTTGAGTTCGGTTCTCACAATGGGCATTCGATTGTCGAAAAAATCTTCCCCTACTTCCAAAAGCCCTATCGTTTATTAAGCTTTCCGATAACGAGGAGAAAAAGGGAAAAAACCCTGTTCCAGAAACCGTCACATGGAGGGTGTCACAATAATTTCTCTTTGAGGAAGTTAAAATATTCACCCCTGACAATTTTAAAAATCAATTTATCCTTTAGCGACAAATCAATAAATGGAAATGCATAAACAGGGATGGGTAAAAAAAGTGAAGCGTGGTCTAAGTCAGTACAGGTTGAGGGTGAAGAGAGGCTTATTTCCTTGGCGACGGTAAATCGTCCGCTATGCAAAAGGATCGCCTGTTATGCAAATTTCAATCCAGCCTCTTATTTATGTTTACCCTAACTTGCATACGGAACCCTCCCGTCGGAAAACTTCTTAAGGAATTATTTAATGTATATCAAAAGAAAAAATAATTAATTTATTATTAATTTCCATACTAAATGTCACTCACAACTGTTCCACGTGCGCGATGATGTTGAACTCGTAATTTCTGATTTAATCTCAATCTCGAATAATTACTCGAGGGGTTCGACCTGACGTTTACCCTAAATTACACAAGCGTGAAATTTCATCACAAATCATCAAAATTTAACTAAATCTTTATACTTTTTCATTAATTTAAAAAAAATACTAGTTGAAAATTCGTTTCAAAAAGTTAAGACTTAAAATTTAATCAAGTGTACCAAATATAGGGGAAGGTTTCTTCCTGTTTAATTAAAAGTGAACTTGGATAAAATACGCTTTCCAGATGCTTAAGGGGGCATCGAAACCGTTTATTGCACCTGAAAGTCTTTACTAAAGAATTTTTTATTTATTTTATCTTACGTAAGGTTATTTTTCGCTATAAAATGAGAAACATGCGTATTTTTTTGTTCTCAATAAAGCTTTAATTAAACAAAAGTTAAGGTTTTGGTAGCGAAAGTTTATCAAGACGTAAATAGTTTTCTAATTAAAAAACTCGCTGTTCTATTCCAAGTTTATACAGAAGTTAATTCCACTTTTAGAAATCGAAATTGACCTTCCGACCCTTTTACTTAAAGTTTCTTGCACTATTTGGGGGCTTTTTCTTCGGGTTTTTGACCGAGAAACTGAAAAAATTTTGCCAATTGTTGAAAGCATCTCCCAAATATTGTAGCCAAGAATTTTCATTCGAAGGACTTCTGCTTTTTTCCCTTAATAATTGACACCTTAAGAATTCAGATGTGTCGCTAATTTTTATGGAACAAATCAATGGATTTATGGGGAAAAAAAAGTTTTTCAAACCGAACTGTTGACTAAAAACCCTTGTTTCCCTTATCGCTAACCGAGTAGATTGGGGTAAAAAAGCAAAGTTTTTGCTTAAGGCCATCAAATTTGGAAGAGAAAACCTTTAAGTGGGCCCAAAATGTACAAATATGCGTAAAGGACCATCTGTGTATTATCTTAAATCTTTGCGACATAGCGTTCTTCTTATCTCAAAACATCGAGATTCTGCTGTAACGGGCAGACTCTTCTAAAATATTAAAAAGTGGGGAATGTCTCGTTTTTTAGGTCGAAAGAACCACCAGACCTCAGATAGAAACCCCTATGGAAACACCAAGAAAATAGACAGAAACACCAAGGGAAACTCCCGAGAATCCTTAAAAATGGGGTTTCCCTCTCAAAAAACCGAATAAAACTGCCGAAAATCCTGTGAAAATTGACACTTTGAGTCAAAAAGCCGAAGAAAACTCCTAAAAATATCTTACAAATGGGGCTTTTCTGTGAAAAAAAAAACCGAGGAAAACTACGGAAAATCCTGCAAAAATTGAAACTTTTGTGTCAAAAAACTGAGGAACACTACCGAAAATCAAATGAAAATAGGGACTTTGTGACAAAAATCCGAAGAAAACTCCTGAAAATATCGTATAAATTGGGCTTTTAGGTGAAAAAACCCGAGGAAAACCACCGAAAATCCGGTTAAAATGGGGACTTCGTGTTAAAAATCCAAAGAAAACTCCTGAAAATATCGTGTAAATTGGGCTTTTAGGTGAAAAGAACCGAGGAAAACTACGGAAAATGCTGGGAAAATTGAGACTTTTGTGTAAAAAAACTTAGGAAAACTACAGAAAATTTTAAGTGAAAATGGGGATTTTGAGTCAAAAAGCCGAAGAAAACTTCTGAAAATATCGTACGAATGGGGCTTTTCTGTGAAAAAACCGAGGAAAACAACGGAAAATCTTGCAAAAATGAAGACTTTGTGTGAAAAAACTGAGGAAATCTACCGAAAATCCTGTAAAAATGTGGACTTGGAGTCAAAAAGCCGAAGAAAACTCCTGAAAATCTCGTATAAATGGGGCTTTTCTATCAAAAACTGAGGAAACCACGGAAAATCCTGTAAAAATGGGGACAGTGTCAAAAAGCCGATGTAAACTACAGAAAATCCTGTAAAAGTGGGGACTTAGAGTCAAAAAGCCGAAGAAAACTCCTGAAAATCTCGTATAAAGGGGGCTTTTCTGTCAAAAAACCGAGGAAAACTACCGAAAATCCAGTGAAAATGGGGATTCGTGTCAAAAACCCGAAGATAATCGCTTTTCTGTCAAAAAAACCGAGGAAAACTAGGGAAAATGCTGCGAAAATTGAGACTTTTTGTCAAAAAAACTGGGGAAAACTACCGAAAATATTGTAAAAATGTGGAGTTGGAGTCAAAAAGCCGAAGAAAACTCCTGAAAATCTCGTATAAATGGGGCTTTTCTGTTAAAAAACCGAGGAAAACTACGGAATATCCAACAAAAATGGGGACTTTGTGTCAAAAAAACTGATTAAAACTACCGAAAATCCTGTAAAAATTGAGACTTTTGTGTCAAAAAACTGAGGGAAACTCCTGAAAACCTCGTATAAATGGGGCTTTTTTGTCAAAAATCCGAGGAAAACTACCGAAAATCCTGTTAAAATGGGAACTTTGTGTCGAAAAACCAAGGAAAACTATCGTAAATCTTGTAAAAATGGGGACTTTGTGTCAAAAAGCTGAGGAAAACTCCTGGAAATCTCTTATAAATTGAGCTTCTCTGTCAAAAAAAAAAAAAAACCGAGGAAAACTACCGAAAATCCCGTAAAAATTAAGAGCCAGCCCTAGAAAACCCCTGACCTTGGGTACAACGGGAAAGACGTAAAGTTGACCTTCTGACGGCTATCTACATTTTTCTAAGTACCGGTTTTAAAAACAAATGTTTTCTTTAAATAGTATACAAATGAATAGTATATTAGTGATAATTTTAATCTCGAGCTGCTCATCGGAATATCTTTTATCGATCCAACTCGAAGAGTTCTGTTCAGGAACTTCGAATGTAACTTTACTTCCAGAAGACGTACCCGAACTTCTTAACTATTTAGAGTATTGTGTAAAAACAAGTTTGAAAGACACAATGAATTATTTAATCGAAGAATCTGAACCATTATTCCATCGGGCGTTCATCGAAGGGTATATCGACTTCAAAACGGTCATCGACTTCTCTAAACTTAAGCCGGAAAACGAATCCGAAATGTGCAGCGAAGACATCTTCCCGAAAGAAGACAACAAAAGCGTTTCTTTCCCTCTTTACAATACGACTGTTCAGATATCGAACGATATTCTTCCCATAATTTTAGACTATTATTTATCCTCGTTGAGATGTTTTCATGATGATGATTTTGATGATAAATATTTGGAGTGGGTTGAAAAAATTATGGGTCGTTTAAAAGAAGACGATATTCCGATGGAAAGTGTGAAAGACAAAAGTGGTTTTAAAATAACTAAATATCATTCGATAATCATTTCGTTGGTTTTTGTACTTTTCGTTCTTTGCTTTTTATCGCTTTTGTTGTGCCTTTGTCAAAAACGCAGGAAAAAGCGCCTAACTTACGAACAGGAATTGGACTCTTTAATCGACAAATATAGAAAAAGAGAACTTTCAAGATTATCCTTCGAATCTTCATCTGAAGAAGTTTATAGCCGAATAGTCATGTTGAACGAAAGATGCGAAGAGCTTTCCGGAAAATTAAATGCAGTCATTTCGGAATATTTGGACGAAAAATAACGTTATTATGAATAATAAAAGCACCTGTAAGCTATTGATCGCTAAATCTACTTTTGGCGTTTCGAAATGAACGAGCTCAGTTCTAAAATTCCAAATCCCGTTCAATGGAGTTTCTCCGTGGTTGGGTAAAACTTTCTTGAGATATCTTCCTCGACTTTACGCGTCCAAAACTTGCTAAGCTTTAGAAAAACTTTTATATTCAAGCATAAAAATTGATTTTTTTTCTGTCGTGAAGGGCGATAATTGGGTGTTTGATGTAGTCGAGGGTGTTGAGGGAGAATCATGAGTCCTATCTTCTATTTGCCCCAGGACTGCCCTCCGGGTTCTCGATAAGGGGAGGGAAACTCCTGATTACCTACGTCACCATGTTCAATTAGTCTACCACACAAGATTTTTTTTAGTATTTTTTGCTTCTTCACCCGTAAAAAAGCAATCTCTTAGAGCTAATCGTTTGGAACATTTTGGGAATTTAATATCTACACGTCCTTTAAATCAAAGGGGAAGGAGGAATTTTCAATGGAGATTCACTTATTGGCATTCGCCGGTGGACGCTTACGTGGAGTGACTTGATAATTCTCAAGGTGTGCTTTTTGGCTTACTTGAATAATTGACTTGTGATGGGCTGACGTCTTTGAGTGGTGGAGGTTGTCGGTCGAGCCCTGAGCCCTCGGCCCTCGAATGCACGCCGCCATCCCTCAACCCCATCCACCTAGAAAAAAAAAAAAAAAATTTAAGTTTCCAAAGTATATTCTGATTTTAAAAAGTACCAGGTGTCCTATGTCGACCACCTGCCCAATCCAATTATGAATACTTCGATATCGATTTCCGTTTTTTCGTGCGTGGTTTTGTCGGGGAGAATAATGTTATTGCCTTCCTACATTTTTACGATATCTCCGTTATTGCGCCTTGCAGATTTGCCGGATACGTTCATCGGTCTAAACGGTTAACGGAAAGGTCAGAGGGGTAATTTTTGAAGGTAAAAATATTCGGTGGTCCCCTTTTTTCAGACTTACCCTAAAATGGAACAAAAACATCTGTCACCTAGTTCATTAACCGTTTCTATAATTGGAGACCATAAAAAGGGGACTTCCTACACGTACTACAATTAGGTGGAGAGATTTCTCTAAAGACGAAAATAAATTACGATTATAGGACTGTTCTAAAGAAAGTCTTAAAATTTACTGGGCATTGGGACAGTTGAGGGCTATTGGGGAAGGAAGCTTTTGTTTGGTCGTAAGAAGGAGAGATGGCAGGAACTAAAACAATCGACAACGATCTACAAAGACTCTAAGCAATTTTGGCCTTCAGTGTCTCTAAAGCACGTTTACGAATACGAAATCCTAGCCCAACAGTTTACACGGCGCTTGGTGGGCTCCATGTACACCTAATAAATAAAAATTGTAGGAAATTTAATTCTCTATAAATTTGTACTTAATTATTTTTTCCTAGGATGCACCATTTTCGGAAATAATTTTTTTTTTAATTATAACTTGAAAACAGTGCGTCCTAGAGAAAAAATGAATAGAGTAAAAATTAAAGAAAATTAAATTTCCAACTGATTTTATTTAGTGCATTTTTTCAATATCTGTAACGGTTTACGATTTACAAGCCTTTAAAAATTAACCTTCTTAATGGTTATACTTCAATAACCTTCTTGGACGCACTTGCGTTAACATCTTTTTCTTTTTTTTTCTCTTTCGGTATTTTCCTTCGGCTTGGCTCGCGTATACCACACGCGTTTAAGCGGGGCAATCAAGACCAATTTCTAAAAACCAGGGTTCAAGGGTATTTGAACAACTTCCTTTAAAGCAATTATGTGCCACTATTGAAGAAGTGCCAAGGAATATGTTTAAAAAGGGGAAAGATCAAAGGTTTCCCGGATATTATGTCATAAGCCAAAGGGGGTGCTTAAGCGATTATTAGAACCTGCTTCTATTAAAACAGCTCATCGATGAGTTTCGCCGCCGAGGGAGTTTCAGGGTAGGTTTAACAAGCTGACAATACACGGTCGCTAATGACATCCACTGTAATACGCTTTTGATATGTAAATGTTAGTGTTGAGTTCGACAAAACCTTTCCCTCCGGGGGTGAGGGTAGAACGAGCGTGAAAAAGTACGTAGTCTTGGCACGTACGTTTCTAACCTAATTGTCAGTATCAGACTCGCCCCTCATCCCCATACAATCTGCATCCCCCACTCTCACTCCGCCCTAATCAGATAACATCCCACGCCACTTTTCAACCCCCGGAATTTCCCAATATCTAGCCAAAATGAACGCGATATCTCGTGCTTTTTCGGAACGATGTAGGCTTTTTTTTTGTTACCGCCGACCCTTAACGTCGTTATTTAATAAGAATAATTTACTAAAATTAGAAACACGCAATAAAAACTGAATAATGTTTCCTGAAAAGGTCTTAATAAAATTCCGGCTACTCACTCATGTGTGGGTTAATCTTAAACAATCAAAAGGCAGTCGCCAATGGCCAGTTTTAATTCACGAAATATACGCAAGCCAGCTGAAAAAAGCCCATGATGCTAGCAGAGAAAGAATGACAACCCCAGGTGCTAAACTGCCTCCTTCGTCGTGGGCATTCTTTTTTCATTCTCTCCATCCTGAATCGAAAACTTTTTTTAAAGTTAACAAGAAGCAATACAGAATTCCTTCTTTCTAAACCTTAAACAACCAAACTTTTGGAAAGAAACTCTATTAGATTTCGCAAGATGTTCAAGAAGTGAGACCCTTAGAAGAGCAAGGAGCTGATTCCATATGAGTTCCACATATCGATCCGTCAGCTCCTTTTATCTTTTTATGTACAATGATTATGCTTAAAAAAAGTTGAATTCTCGGTAGTAAATCCATCAAAGAAGCACTTTAACATAATAAAATAAAGGAAAAAACAATCATTCCCCTTTTATGTGCTTTCCTTATCCCTTTTTCCACCCTTTTTTTACCGACGCTCGGAGTTCGTTTGCTGATAGGACACGTTTAGCGGTTCATTTAAAAAAATAAAAGGATGGTGCACGTGGCCGTATGTTTGTTGATTTTAGACTTTTAAAATAGGGTGTAGGAAAGGTAGAAGGGGGAAGACAGCAATTTATAACATAATGCAATTCAAGTCCATCTTAATTACAGTTAGAAGGGTGGAGATCGTATAACTGAATTATAGTTAGCGACGGGAGGGCACTTCCCTTTATAACTTCCGCAACGGGAGTTCTCAATGCCCGAAAAAAAAGGGGGTTTTGTATACGTTTTAGTTTGTTTTTTTAACTTCAAAAACGGAACTCAAGACAAAAGAGTACCAGTTGAAACACGAAGATTACGTCATAAAAATGAAACAGAAAATTATAAGAGCTGGATAATGGAGCCAAATAGGAAGAAGGCCAAAAAGGGGTTCAGGCGATTCGAAGGGGTCAGATAAATATAAACCGAAGAAGACGTTTTTTAATAAAACTCGCATGTCAACGGTTTTTTCCCTCCATCTTCTTTTTTTTTCCTCCCCTTGAAAAATCGCCGATAACTTTAGAATCTTTAGAGTGTTTTCTCGCGTTTCGGGGGAATCGAGAATGACTGTTTACTTTGAAGTAAGACGGAGGAGTCGCTATTGGAATTTCGAAAAGAGGGGGTGTAACAAGGTTTACCCAAAGGGAGAGGAAGTTCACTCAAATCTCAACCACGTTTATCCCGCAAAAATTCACCGAACCCCCAAGAAGGAAAACTTGATCATATTTATTTTCAATGATAGGAACACTATTTGACCATTTACATTATTACGTAAACTGTGGCAATTTTTCACGTTTAGCATGGGAAGTAAAAAAATCTGCATTTGCATAAAAAAAAATTGCTAACGTCCTTAAAATAACTTCATATCTGTAAAATTATCTTCCTTATTTTAGTCGACTAATTAAACCTGAGATGCGAAACGGATATTCTAATTTTCCTTTTTTTTAATTCCTTGTAAGCTCTCGTAAAATGAGGCTTAAAGGGGTGGTTTATAAAGTGTCTGCTTAGCTCTTCTTCCCTTCAATTAACTACTGATTACTGTACAAACAAAAATTTTAAAAGAAGGGTCCGCTTATAATGAGATGAAAACACGTTGAACAATCTTTCTCCATTTTATGTTCGTACGGTTTTTCCGCTCACGATTTATCCAATTTCGTTTTAATATCCGCCTTTTTATTCTCCGGAGAGATGAATGAGTCACTATACGATAGGGTTTCGATCTTGTGAATCGCCCGTGAGGGAGGACATGTTGGGGGAATAAATTTTTATGTACGGAAAAAAAAATTTTTTAAATAGCATTTGAAATTATTTACGTAGAGATTAAGCCTTGTAATCTACTCAATGGGTGGCCGTTGGTGTGTTCGCTCCGGTGAATCCCCTCCGGTTGATTTATCGTTTGTTTACACCCTTTGGAGCACTAGCGCATAATTTTCTTGCAAACTACACATCGATAAAGTTAACACCTGCCCCGTCAAGTCCAGCAACGGTGTGACCAAATGACTTCAAGGGTTAATCCATCTACAGTCGACAACCTAAATTCGCGAGGCATATGATCCTTTGTTAGCGGATTTGAAATACGGAAAATCTGGCTAAAAAGTGCCATTAGATCAGACCAATGGTACCACCGTAGCGCATTTTAACAAATACAACCTTTGGAGCACTAGCGCATAATTGTCTTACAAACTACACATCGATAAAGTTAACACCTGCCCGGTCAAACCCAGCAACGAGGTGGCCAAATGACTTCAAGGGTTAATCCATCTACAGTTGACATTCCAAATTCGCGAGGCATATGATCCTTAGTTAGCGGATTTGAAATACGGAAAATCTGGCTAAATGGTGCCCTAAGATCAGACCATTGGTACCACTGTAGCGCATTTTAACAAATACAGCCTTTGGAGCACTAGCGCATAATTGTCTTACAAACTACACATCGATAAAGTTAACACATGCCCGGTCAAGTCCAGCAACGAAGTGGCATTTCAAGGGTTAATCCACAGTCGACATTCCAAATTCGCGTACGATCCAAATTATGTTCGCGGATTTGCAATGCGTGAAATTGGCTAAAAGGTCGATCACCAGTGGTACCACCTAGCGCATTTTAACAAGTACAGGCAGAACTCCGCCATTGAATGAAACTTCCAAAAATAAGACATGGAGCGCGATACAATAAGTTTTGTTTGAGAAAGTTAAAACTGCTTTAATAGAGTGAGCACTCGGGTACAAAAATGTTTTCAATATGTAAATATGTAGTTAGAAGCGTTCTACCCGTTATCGAACAATTCTAAATGTCCATTATGGGATTCATCGATGCGTGCCGAAAGGTTGTATTAATAATATGCGGCAATAAGGTTCCCTCACAATCAGTAATCCCATGTTGACTCACTCGAGTCAGCCTCAATTCTCTTAATCTACACCTCCCCCTCGTTCTAGGCCACGGAGGTCGACGCTTCCAATCGTTTTAATTAAATCATCCGAAATGCTTTATAACAATTCTTGATTTATGTTTTCTGACAAAAGTTTGAATTTGTTTGCTATGTGGGTACTTCGGGGGCGGTAAAAAGAGGGGAAAACATGTGTTAGTTCACACTACTTTTTTGAGTCGCTGATTCATCACGATTATGAGTCAATGGGCTGTGAAAATAGAGTTTGTTTTGATTTTAAAGGAAGCTTTTCCATCTTCGGCCGGCGATAAAGGAGACCGAAATATTGGAATTGATGATGGATGCGGATAATTCGATGAAGTTTAGGCCCACTGCGGTTTACTGCCGATCGTAAAAAGCACTTTATGTCCACGGCAACATCCCGCCTTCCTTTAATGATTTATTTACAACCACCCACATCCTTTTTTTCTAGTCTATCTCTCTTCCAAACGAGAAATAGATGAAAATTTTTAAATTGGGTGACATAGTCCTTCGAATTTTAACCACCCTTACGTTTTAACAGCCACAAAGTACCTAAATCAAATTAGGATCTCTATTAAACTTGTGCTCAAGCATGAATACTAAAGATAGAAAAATTTCCGCTTGTTTTGTGACATAAGTTGACAACTCTAATTGGGATATAAGGAGGAATATGGACCCTTAAGGCTGATCCGACCTCAAAAATCAACCAAGTGTTAGAGAGGGAAGATGCCTAAAATTACTTTCCTCTATTTGAGCACTAAAAACCGTCGGAAAATTTTTTACAAAAGCTAGTTCTCGTTATTTTGGGAATGTCTAGGCGGTCTTTGGAGCAGTTTTTCCGAAAAAGTTTTCCTTTGGAAAATGAAAAGCTTACTTTTTGACTAAAACATTTTTTCCAAAAAAACCGATAGCCATTTTTTAGGTTTTGACGAGCTCTTTCCAAAAATATATTATATAAGAAAATCCGATGAATAGTTTCGTCGTAATCCTTTTACTAAGATTTGGAGGGTTTTCGCCATAGTGCAAACTGATTTCCAAGATTGGCCAAACTAGATCTAAAGACTGCATATTCGCTCAACTTTTCTGCGCAAATGGATTTTTTTTCCTTTTCTTATTTTAAAGATGCTTCACCAAGTATACACCATACAGCTCTTTTTTGCATCAAAAACTAGAGAACAATATTTATACTTCAATTTTTATTGCGTTTAAATTACGCAAAGGATGATTTTAACATCAAATTTAAACAAAAGTACAAAAGTGATTTATTTTTGAGACTTTATTTAGAGATTTTTTTTCACACTCAGCAGAAAACTCACGATCATTTCGAAGGGTGAACGAGGAAAATAGCAAGTACAACGGTTATAACTCCAAAGCCGGAACGATAACAATAAAATCGAAGTACACGAGCTTTTACTCAAATTAAGAAAGATTTCTCTCCTCCCCCCTTCCTCAAAATACCGGTAACAACTTATGGATTTTAAAACGGATTTATGCACTCATGTTCGGGCTTAACGTGCGGTTTTCTCTCCCTAAGGTAAACACGTGAGGAAGATCATTAATTTCAATGAATATCCTATCTTGTATAAAATCCCCTTTTCAACTCTATCCGGGGGCCTTTATTATTTTCGTTATCATGTCTGGAGTGGAGAACAGTGGGGAAGACTGGATACGAGCTAATATTACCATGGCTTGTCTATATTTATTTTTAGTTAATCCTAGTTGCAAGTACGACTTTAGAACAAGTATCGCCCTATTTAAACCAAAAAACAAAACAAAAATAAATATAATGAAAAACATTAAAACTTCGAATAGAAAGAAGACTGAAGGCAAGTAATGACAACGTTGAATCCTAACTTTGAAAATGAATGCCCAGCGTTATATCGTTTAAAAAAAATTATGGCTCGTACCTAATCATTTATTTTGTGTAAGGAAAAATGAGATGAGCGTATAAAATTTTGCATAATATTACTCCAAAAAAATAAAATTTAGGGATGTCAATTTGGTTAAATTGACTTAGAGAATTTTGGAAATTTGGGGTATGGACTTACGTAAGGTAATAAATGTGAGGTCGGGAGGCACTTTACACATTTGTCACTCGCGCGGTCGTTTGAATGAGACTGAAAATCGTAGATCGAGTTCGGTAAGTTCGGGGGAGGCGGCTGCCGGCGTCATCCCCTCTCTAAAGCCGTTTCCAGGCGAGGGCGAAATGCCAGGCGCAACACCTTCATAGCAATACCACCTTTTTTTCCTTTACACGTGTCGAACTCCTACTTCCGTAATTTCCTATACATTATTTTCACGTTCATTTTGTGTCGCAGGAAAACTCAAGTACTAAAGATATTTATTTATTAATGGACTGTTCGCAAAGATTTTTGTTTCTGTTCAAAATCTAATTTAAATAAGTAGCTGCAATGGGGAGGAACTGACTGTGCGCTATAGGTTTCAAGAAAAAATTCATTTTCTTCAGAAAACTAGTTTGAAAAATATACCAAAATTTTGAAAATCGGATGAAAATTGCATGCCTCATGTGATCCAAAATTGGCGACGGACGGCCGGCACCAAAGACAACTTCATGATCGACAGTGCCGGCTTTAGGGTAGGGTAAGGGGGCGTTGGCCAAAAAGGTTGCCCCACGCCAACCAAAAAGTCAAAAAATAGGTAGATTTTTAGAAATTTCCGTACAGTCGCTTTCTAATCTTCACCAAAAACTCCTTAGATTTTTTAAAATTTATTTGCCCTTTAAAGGAACCCCCCCCCCTCCCCAGAATTTGTTGAAATAAAATTATTTAGTTGAAACTAAAATAATAAATTCGATAGTAGAAAGAAATTTGGGCTGTTGAACCAATTTCGTATGACATGGGAAGACTTGCATACTTACCTATTATATTAGCTTTGTTCCAACCGCAGTTTGAAACTGGTTTGAAACTCCTGGAACATGCGCAGAAGGATATCGACGTCAACGACGTCAAATTTGAAGTCCTCTGACGTCAAATTTGACGTGCGAATCCTTCTGCGCATGCTCCATGAGTTTCAAACCAGTAACAAACTGAGGTTGAAACAAAGCCATTTCTACTCGACACTAATTTTAAAAATTTGATTGAAACTTGGAATAAGTATTTCAAATATTGAATTTTAAAAATTAAATTTCTCCTTACGCAAAAAACTATAAAAACGAGGATTTTTTAACAATAATTTTTTTTTTTTGTAGATAATGGGAAAAAATGGAAAAGTTTGACCTTTGATTAACTAGCACTAAGTTAGCGAAGTGTATTAGCAATTGTGACCATACAGCGAAATGTCTGTAAAAGTTTATCTCCAAGTACAACCAGAATGTGATTGCTGTTGGCTAGCTTGTAACTCACCTGATAGACGATAACCGTGCCTTAGGTTATGACCACGCTTTGTTGTTAAAGTTAAAATATTTCAAATAAATCTATGATTTTAAATTAAATATGGATGAAGGTACTAAAATAGATGTTCCAAGTACAGATCTTGTGAATAGTGAAGAGAAATCGCGAGTTAAGTTCGAAATAAACGTTTTAAACAAAGCTGAAGGATCAGCGATACTTTCAATAGGTAATGTACTTAACAACAAAAGTTTTCACTGTTAATTTTTTTTAGGAAAAAATGTCGTTTTAGCCGCTTATATGGGCCTCATGAGTTGAAACATTTGAAAATTCAGGATGACGTCGCATTTCAAGTTATTTACAGAACGAAAGCCTGGACTCATAGTAAGTTTTTCGTTGAAGTGAAGAATCCACTGCCTCTAAAATTCATCAAAACATACGCTTAACTCAGAAAAGCTAAAGCCCTTGTCAGTAATGGTGGTCAGGGGTGGTTTTTTGCCTAAAAATTGTTGAGAATGCCATAAATTCCTATTAAAATGTGGAATTTTTCAAACAAGTGCATAAGAAAACGCCCCAAAAACCAGCACAAAGTCAAAATACTTGAATTCTTGGACTCCTAAATCCTGTAAAATGGGTATTTTTTGGTCTAAAGTGGATGAAAAGCTAAACAATCTAGTATAAATGTTTATTTCTGAGACTAAAACCAAGGAGATTGCCCCAAAGTTCTTTTTGTAATTTATTTTTTTGACTTAACAAAAAGCCAATTAGAGTAGAAAAAGCTGTCTTTCCGCAATTTATTAGAGTATCACCTCAACACTTTTACTTTTCCCCTTTACAAATAGTTTTTAACCCTTTCAAGACCGCGTCTGATGCCGGAGTCTCTTCGGCTTTCCCCCTCTCTTTGCCTCTCACTTCTCCATGATCGCTCCCAGCGCCCAGCAAAGCACAGAAAGGGACGAGTGATGCGATCATCACGTAGTTCATTCTTCCTCAACAGATTGCC
Organism: Orius insidiosus; assembly: GCA_014119065.1. Classification (NCBI taxonomy): domain Eukaryota; kingdom Metazoa; phylum Arthropoda; class Insecta; order Hemiptera; family Anthocoridae; genus Orius; species Orius insidiosus. Next base: position 22,668 of record JACGAQ010000147.1, read on the forward strand.
AGTTTCTGCATGTCGCTAGCGCTATGGGAAGCGAAGGAATTAAATTATTTAGAGAGGCTTCCCGCTGGCGCCGCTGGGCAACTAAAGTCGCCTGCGGTCTCCAAACGAAAAGCGCGAATGGCAACTATAGTCGCCTGCGGTCTCGAAAGGGTTAATGAATATAATATTAATGACTTAAACTTTTTAGGTAATAGTTTTAAAGTAATCGAAGATTTAATTAGAAGCGCTTGCGAGTCTGTATTTTTCCCAAGGCCGTTCTCTCGGCATGAATCGATGCTCCTCGTCCAAGAACTTCAAGACGATTCATCGGTAAACTCAAAATTATTTAGAGCTAACTCAAAAAATGTTTTTTTTAAATAGATTTTATGTTGTGCGGTGAACGCTGGATGTTTAGCGATGATGGCATCGGGAATGGAAATGAAACATATGGTCACTGCTAGCTCATGCTGCTGTGACAAAAATGGAAAAATCATTCTCAACCCTACAGGAGAAGAAATCAAAGTATGCACTTAATTTTTTCATTTCAAATTTTACTCTATTCTAACTATCTTTGACTTAATATTTTTCTTCTTTCAGGATTCAAAATACATGATGACCGCGGCATTTGAATGTGTTAACTACTCGTCTGTGATGGTCAATTTTGAAGGCACTGGTTCATCTCAAGAATTCAACTCCGCCCTTGAAATATGCAAAAGCGGAGCTAAAGAAATGCTTAAATTGATTGAAGATTCTATTAAAAAATATTGTGTAGTTTTATAAGTCTAAATTAAATAAAGAAAAAAGACCTATATATTGGTTTTCTCGGTCTTTCTTTTTACAGCCCCCCCCCCCCACAGCTTTGTTCCAACCGCAGTTCGATACTGGTTCGAAACTTTCTGGAGCATGCGCTGAAGGATTTGCATATCTAATTTGACGTCAGATAGCTTCAGAATTGACGGACAAGCGATTGAATGACGTAAAACTTGACGTCCAAATCCTTCTGCGATTGCTACAAGAGTGCGATTGGAACAAAGCTAAAAACAATCCCAATCATCATTAGAAACTTTACCCGAAGACCTCAAAGATTCAGCGGACAATGTGTTTGGCTCATTTTTTTCACTTTAGAGATCACTCGCTTTTTTCACCAAAATGAGCAATTTTTTTAATCTTTGACAAAACCTGTACAACCTTGTAACTAAAACAATACCAACCATACAAATAAGTGCTTCATTTTTGTTTATTAAAAGATAATATGTGAAAAGTGTGAGAGGGGAAGAAAGCCTATCCACCCAGAGATACAGGAAAACTTCAAATGAGAGACTGGGCTCTCACTATTATTGAAATGGACTCAAATAGTTTAAAACACAATTCTGTGATCAGTTTTTGCAATAAAGGTTCATAAAAAAGAAGTTTTACTCACTTTTAAGAAGAGGAGAACAGAGTTTTAAGTTTCAGATCTTTCAGCCGCCGTCTAGAGGACGCAGGTTCAAACTTGTTTCTTGCATATCAAGAAAGCAGTGGTCCCCCCCCCCTCAAGGTTTCATGCGAATTTCTCAAAAAAGTTGAAAAGACTAAGTTTTGAATGTTTTTTAAAGTTAAATTCTTTCTCACATTTTTACAAATTTTGAAAAAAGCCTTCAGTATTATTAAGAAATCAAAATAATCCATGTAACCTATCAAGAAAGCAGTGGGTTACCCCCCCCCCCCTTCAGACGTGTCTTAGCCTGCCAGGAGAGCTTCTTTCTTCTTCTTCCTTTTTAAAAAACAGGCGTTTTCTTTTATCGGCTTTTCAAAAGGTGAGTGATTACTTAATATTTTTCTTTTTCTATATATTGGAAAAGCTATTTATGATTCTGTACCAATAAGTTTAGTATGGAACATTCTATTTTCAAAACAATTTGCAAGTAGTCAGATAAATATTCCCCATTTTGTGAATTTAAAAAAAAATCTCTCAAAAAACTATGAGAGGAAGATTCTGTAATTTGGTGAAAATCAAATGAAAGTGGCGGCCTTGAAGTGTTCGAAAAAAACTGGCGACCACTGTACGGCCGTCACTGCAGACCTCTCGCAAAAACCATACATGGAGGGTAATTCAATAACTTCTCAAGTAAAAGTTTTAAATAAATCAACAAATTACACTAGTAGAACAAAATAATTTATTCAAGATTCTGAAAATATATTTTATACTCTACAATATTCTTCTTCTTTACAAAAATTTTACTTCTCTTTTCTGAAAATTCGTTGGTTAAAAGAAAGACTTTCTTATAAAGCGTTAAAAAAATGGAAGATCTTCCGTAAGCTTGTCTAAAAAAATAATTTAAAAAAAAAGAAAAAAAATCTTATTTCTATGAAATAAATTATAACCTAAATATAGATATATAGATTTAAGGAAGAGCTATTTTTGTGTCGTTAGCACCTAAATTTTGTAACATTTTGTTTTTCCGGATACATTTGTTTTTTTGGAATGTTATTTACAGTGGATTTGGAGTTTTACATGTGTCTGGTGTTGCCGAAATTGATTCCACTTTGATTGGCCCCTTTGTTGCTTCCGTATTGAAGGCTAATGACCGCTTGTCCGCCTCTCAGTTGGTCCTCGGTGAAGTTGCGAACGTTTTTCTGGGCTTCTTTAGGTCCGATGCTCGGCTGACCATAAACCGCTCCCTTTATGAAAAAGAGGGAAAAATTAAACAGTTTAGGCTAAAAAAGTGAATGTACTTTTCTTCCAAGCGATTGAAGACAGATGACGACAGAGTTAAGATTTTGCCTTTCCCACAAGTCGACGTTTGGAAAGTTTCCTGAGCTGGGACTCCCATTTCCCGGCAGTCTCCAAGAAATTGTTGATGTTTTCCATGCATTTAAAGGCCATCGAGCTTTCGTTGATCTTTTTCACCGATCCAGGTTTCATGTGGTTGACCAACCTTCAAAGACAAACATTATTTTTAAATATTTCGATTTCAAATTTAATTACCTGCAAAGAAGAGTTCCGTTTCTGAGCACTTCGTAGAAGTTGTCCATGTCGCCTGAGGTGTTGATGGCCTCGCCGGTGATCGCTCGGATCCATTCTAAGCACTCTTGAGCATGTTCTTCACTGTATTTGCTGTTGATCTGCAAAAAAATAATACATTTTTAGAACTGGAAAAAAAATGCATTGTAAACTACAATTAGCCCAATCAGGCCCCCTTTACAGGATGTCGTAGGCAATTGGCTTCCTCGTTAATACGCCAAATAAAGGGTGAACGATACTTTAATTATAGCGCATCATAACTTATGGTTATGACATTTTTAGGTTTTTTTTATCCATATTTTAATTAAGAAAATGGAAGATCCTTGAGTTCATACACTACAGCAGAAAAACTTGAATTCGAGGACCAAAAATCAAGTCGATCAGATCCTTCTACAAGCTAGTATGACCTACCAAGACCCTATGAGAGTAGCAGCTCTACAAACAGTTTAAATTGCCATCTAGAATTACCAATAAACCCTCGCTAACTAGAATAGCAAACGCCAGATCATAGTGCTCCTCGACTCTTTTGGGTCTATTGTGCGCTTCCAAGCTCTCTGTCCGTCACTTTTAATTGGCCTCCAGAGCAGCAGGACAGAGATCTCGATGAATAGAGCAAGCTGAGTTTTTCTTCTACAGCACATGAACCACTGCTTTCTTAAGTCTTCGCAATAACAGAGGCTCTGCTGTTTCTAGAAACCAGGTTCTGTCCTCCGCCACTCGGCACATCCTTTGGAGGTGTTGGCGGAGTTTGCTGTGTCCAATCAGCAGACATAATATGTTGGACTTGGGTTCCACCTGAAGAACATGGAAGATCCTTGAGTTCATACACTACAGCAGAAAAACTTGAATTCGAAGACCAAAAATCAAGTCGATCAGATCCTTCAACAAGCTAGTATGACCTACCAAGACCCTATGAGAGTAGCAGCTCTACAAACAGCTTAAATTCATCTAGAATTACCAATAAATCCTTGCTAACTAGAATAGCAAACGCCAGATCATAGTGCTCCTCGACTCTTTTGGGTCTATTGTGCGCTTCCAGGCTCTATGTCCATCGCTTTTAATTAGCTCCAGATGCAGGAAAGAGATCTCAAAGATAGAGTGAGCTGAGTTTTTCTCCTACAGCACATGAACCACTGCTTTCCCAAGTCTTCGCAATAACAGAGGCTGCTCTGCTGCTTCCTCCTCCGCCACTCCGCACATCCTTTGGAGGTGTTGGCGGAGTTTGATATGTCTAGTCAGCAGACCTATAGTACACGGACTTGGGGTCCACCTGAAGAAGGCCTGCCAGGAAACCTTTGTTCCATTCACGAATTGGACATTGACCTTGGGCATTTTGCCATCTCTTCAAAGTAGCTGAACTCGCCAACTAAATATGAGACCTAAACTATTCTGCTACGGACGTATCAGCCTTTTTAAAGCATATATTACGGACTAGGTAGATTTTGATCAATGTCTCGCTAGGACCAAATAGGTTTTGAGGAATCATTAAGAAATCCTGGTGGGTGGATAGCAGGAGTAAGGAAGGAACCACTTTCAGTTTACTGAGAATAACTGAAAAAATAACAGAATTCCTATACTCTTTCTCATAATATTTTCTCAATGATGTGAAGACCGTTTCTTTTCCCAAGGAATTTCAGTTGGCAAAAGTGCTAAAGAATGCAGTTTTCTTATATAAGAGATAATTGTACCATTGTTTGTTGAATACAATAATGTTTATGTTTGGATTTAAAATCGAGAAAGGTATTTGGGGCGATAAAGAACCAAGGATAAAGAGAGTGTAAAAGGAGAGAGAGAAATAACTAAAAGGCAAATGTCACCAAAACGCGAAGGTCCTAGCAGATAGGAGAGAATTAGAGGACGGGGGAGTGTCCGGATTGTATTAGTTATCGTCGTTTTGTACTGTCGAAGATTCAAGATAGGCGAAAGCCGGCAACAGCGCAAAACTCGCGTCTTTACATTTACTAACTAAACAAAAATGACGAATGATCGAGGACTCCTTTTGTTTAAAATAAAACATTAAAAATAAAACAAATTCATGGACGAAAAAAAAGGTCGTGTCCTTCAATTAGAGTAGCAAGGGCCTTCTTGATTATGTCACTTTTTTTAACCACAAGTGGAACAAAGATATGAGCCGTCACTTTGAAAAAGCCAGAAAAAAAAAAAAAAAAAAAAAAAAAACTAATATACAATACGGTCAACTAAAAAAGGCGATATCTCAACATAAATTTAGACTAAAAATGCGATTATTAATGTCAAAATGCTACAGCTAAAAATGCAGTTTTGCTTTTTATCCACATAAGGCCAAAAATAAAGGTGACAGATGTTTTTTCTTCTAAGCCATCAACGGGCGTGAACAGACAGACTTTCTCTCTACTATCCGGGGAAAAAAGAAGACAAAAAAATTAATTTAAGGAGTTTTTGGTGATATTGGGCCTATGGTAGGGCTGTAGCGAATCAAAAATAACTACACTCCGCCATTTTTGAAAATTTTGAAAGAAAAGCTCTTGAGATTTACACGTTGCGAAAGGAAGATTCGGTGAATACGGGATGAAAAATGCGGCCGTAAAGTGGAAAAAGCTACTGACGGCCGGCAACAGAGACAAACAATTTCCGGAGGTCTGCGAGGCTCAGCTAAAAACCGAACACGGAGAGTAATCTCTTTGAGAAAGTTAAAAACGCCCAAAAGCACAAAAATTCTTCGAGTTCATAGTGAACTAGAGAGGGCGTTTATGGAATATCCGGACATACGATTTACTTTATTTTTCATCGAACCGGTTTTTCTACGTTCTCCCTATTTCAGACGCCCTATCCATTGAGCATGTATTTCAATTTTAATGTTTAAAAAAATCTAAAAACCTCGTTACTTTTATATAGAGATGTCCTTTAAATCTCTTATCTCCATGTTCCATTTGCCCATATTCGACCCCCCGAAGGTAAACGAAAGATGTCAAGATTACTTCCATCTACCTACATTTTAAAAGATTTTTATCTGAATTATGAGGAATTGAGAGGTTTTCCTACGAACATTTTAGTTTCTAAGGTGTCCGAAGAGAAACTAACATCCCACGCGGTGGAATCAACTTGGATGAGTCAATGCAACTGCTTATGACAGGGTTTTTTTTTCTTTCACCTTTTTTGATCCCAAAACATTTTTTTTCTCTCTCTTTCTTGTTGCGAAAAGCTCCGATTTTTGACATCTTGATTTCTTAGAGAAAAGAAAGGGGAAATCGTGCAGAAATCGTTTTTAAAAGTCACGATTTATGAAAACATAAGAAAAAAAAATAACTTGAAAATTTTAAACTTTCCCATTTCTAAAGTGGAAAATTTGTCGAAATGCAGGCTTTGTCATTTATTCTTCAAAAATCGTGTCAAGGATCTTGCAAATGAAGTTCGAACAGAGAGTGTGAAATCGAGCAAAAAAGACTCTATTCATCGATTCGCTCCGTTTAGTTGAGAAAAAAAATTATATCATCGGTTACATTAAATTTTGTGCGATAAGAAACAAGGACGAATGAACGGATGTGGTTTTTAATCGAAAATTTTTTTAAAGATGGAATTTTTCGAGCTGCCAAACAGGGAAAGCCCGTGCGGCAACTTTTTTTAGTAAGAATATTTCTTACTATCCTTCAAAAATTCAAAAAATTCTACATAGCCTGGCGAAGACATAATTTTTTCTACCTAGATACTTAAAAGTACGGTAGCGAAGATAATTTTCTTCGAGGTCTGGAAGAATCCGAGAAAACTCAAGTTAATTTGTCCACTGACTCCTCAAGGCTAAATTATCATTTATCACTCATCCTTCAAGTGAATATTCTCAATAATTTTAGATTCAATAATTTCTAAATATAGTGAGTCAATAATTATTGTGTAAAAGATTCCTTATCGGTGAGTCAGCCGTTTCGGCCTATTTGCTCTTGAGCACGAACGTCAAATTCGATTTTTTTTAAATCAACCCCACCTACTTCCTTTCCAAAAGTATTTTTTGAGCTCTTGTCTCATATCCTCTATGACGAAATTTGATAAAAATTTTTTCACAAAAAATATAGTTGGGAGAAATTTGGGGTATCTCGCCCGTTGTGTGTCCTGGCAGGGCGAAGACACACCATTTCCACCTTGATATTGAAAAAATGTTTTCGACATTAGGGATGAAAAAGTTTTGCTCAACTTTGACGAAGTTCTCTTCGGGGAACTCTATACTAGTACTTTTTTCCCAAAATTTTCATGTTTTCGGTCATTTTCAAAACATATAAATTATTATGTGTTAAAATTAATGAGGATAATTTTTTACGTAGATTTTTTTCCAAAAATCTATTTTATCTCAAACATGAATCTGAGGCCAATTTGCATTTCGATGAAACGACGTCCGATTTCGAAAAAAAACTTTCCAATAAAATGCACGATCGAAGGGATATGACATTTTACAAGCCCCGGAGGGCAAGAACAATTTTTTTAAGGTGCAGAAATGTTGAGAAAGTTATAAATAAGAAAGGGGTCTTGGCCCTTCAGTGAGTCCCTTCGTGAGTCACTCGATGTGTCAGATGGTTTCGAAATAAGCAGGTGTGCTTCATCCCAACTGCTTCCGAAACATCCCAAGGGCCAGGAAGTATTTAGCTCGTACTGCGTACCTACTTATTCGCGGTAAAACGCCGTTTCTAAGTAAAAGTCTTAAGACTCAAACCCTTAAGACCTCTCCCTCTCTGTTGGCAAAATATTTTAATATACCTACCTAAAAGCATGCAGGTGGCCAAGGGATTGAGGAAGCAAGGAAAATTAAGCCATAAAAATGGTGTGGGACTTAGAAAATTCGTTGGGAAAATTAAAAAAGATCAATGTTCGATTGAGGGTATCACAATAACTTCTTCAAGTTAAAAGAACCTATAATTAAGTACTCGGCCCCGACGGGAACTTCCTCAAGGTAGGGCAATTAATGTTTTCTACTGTCGAAAAAAAGGTAGAAAAATGAGTCTTCGCCTAGCCAGGCCGCACGGAACGGTGGTTAACAGCCTAAATTTCTACCTACTATCGGAAAAATTGGAAACGGGGTCTGGCAGGCCCTTAGGAGGGTCTACAGAAAACTTCTCTTTGAGGAAGTTATAAACAATTTTTCTATAACTAAATTGAAGCCAGAGGGCAGATGGACTTTCCATGCGGTTTTGACTTATCGAAGTTCTTAGTCGATTATTTCGAATTACCCAAAGGGAAGTTCTTCCATTTCCGGTTTTTTGGAGTCTTCCAGGGTCTTCCCCGAAGAGAAAACAGTCAGATTATTTTAAATTTAAAAAAAATATTTTGTCCTGATATCATTGAAATATAAATATTCTTCGAAATAATGAGAAAACGATATAAAAAATTTTAATGGGATTCTTCATTCGTATCTAATCAGGCATTTGAGGTATAATTTTGTCGTTTAGTCATAAGAAAATAACTGTCGAAAAGGTTGAAAATAAAAAATTAAAAAAGGAAAGAATGTCAGAATGTGACTTTTAGAATGAAAAATTATTTTTTCCCATGCTTTTTCTTTCGAATTTATTATAACTTTTTTTTTAATGAAATGTTTCAAGGTTATGATTTCCTGGTTACCTCCCACACGAACATCCAGGGAGGATCCCAGATGTTATCGATCTCTCCTTAAATCCTTCGAGGTCACTGGGTCATCCACGCATTATTTTTGTGAGTGGAATAGAAAACAAGACTTTGTTTTAACAGCGCTTGTTTACATCCTTTTTGTTTGTCCCATCCATTATGAGGAATTAATTAATTCGCTAATTCGAAAATACACTAAATAGTCACTCGAAAAAATAAAGCGGAGATTCCAGGAAAATGTGCAGGTAAAGAAAAATGAGCCATAAAATTTCTATTTTTAAAAACGAGTTCCCACGGTCAAAAAATCCGGCTGAATATTTGGGTGGGGTTTGCTTTGGAGGGGTGGAACACTACCGCGTTCTTGTTTTTCTAAGAAATATTATGATTTTAGGAAAAATGTTATAATCAAGCTGAAAATACCAAATCTGAAAGCTCAAAATTTGCTTAAAACCTTTTTTTCCAAATTTTTTACACCTAGCTGATCTAAACCATAACTAGCACCCCACGTGAAAACTTCTTGAGGTCATAAAATGCAATAAAAGTGGGCGTTTTACTTACAAAGAAAAAGCCGCATTTTGATTGCGTAATAGTAACCCACCTGTTGATAATTTAGTCTTTTTTTGAACATTCTTAAAATTCAAAAATGTAAAAAATGATTTTAATGGATTTAATATCTGAAATTTATGTTCTAAATAAATTTTCCGATGGTATTTACCTTCCTCTGGGCTTCTGCAGCAAAGCCTGATTTTGCTGCACGGTTGGTTGCCATGTCTTCCGCAATTTTGAAGCCGTTGATTTAAAACGTGGGTGAGAAAATAATTTTTTGGACTAATCCAAATACTAGAGGAACTTTCGAGTATCACGGTTCACTTGACACGGAGGCCGGAGCTTGACTGACAAAATTGAAAAGGAGGTACGGGTTCGGGGCGACGGGAAATTCCGTCTGGGGGGGAACCTTCGTCTTCCAGCCGGGGAAGGGAGTCGACCCGCCCGGGCGCAGGGTCGTAAAAAAGCGGCCCCATTGGTCAAGTCATTCGTGTCGAGGACTTCTTCTCTCCCCGCTAAATCCTTTATTTTCTTCACTTTTTTCGTCTTCAACCCTAAAAGTGAGATGAAAGTCAATTTTAGAACCCAAAAATTAGAGATTACGAATTTCTACTCTAAAAACGTCGTACTCGTATTAATTTCAAAACGAGCCTAATTTATGCTTAACTTTGACTATTAGGTCTACTACTTCTTGAGTTATAGCTTAAAATTTACGGGAAAAAATGGAGCAGCAGTTCGAATAAAAAAAAGTCTATCAGAGCAGGTATTCATCGTCTGATATAGCAATGGTGGTATCTCCACAAGTTTTGCGCGGATCAACTGCTTGGAAGGCAACTATGCTCACCATTACACACATCGCAACTTGTGGGGAGACCACCATTGCTATATCAGTTGGTGGAAAACATCCTTCTTGTCGATGGTGTGGAGTGGTATTCATGATCTGACATAGCAATGGTGGTCTCCACGACGGATCAACTGCTTGGAAGGCAACTATGCTCACCATTACACACATCGCAACTTGTTGGGAGACCACCATTGCTATATAGTTGGTGGAAAACATCCTTCTTGTCGATGGTGGTGGAGTGGTATTCATCGTCTGATATAGCAATGGTGGTCTCTCCACAAGTTTTACGCGGATCAACAGCTTGGAAGGCATCTATGCTCACCATTACACACATCGCAACTTGTGGGGAGACCACCATTGCTATATCAGTTGGTGGCAAACTGCGGCCGTAATGTGTTCCGGAAAAAGTACTACGGCCGGCCGGAACTACATGAGATCATCCTACTGGGTCTGGAAGGCCCTTCCCAAAAATCCGACATGAGAGTAGAGCAATAAATTCTATAAGGAAATTAAAAATTCAGCCTTAATATTCGACATTCTCCAGCCTCCAATAAACCACTTGAACCATCGTGAGTCATCTTTTACGCAAATGAGTCCACACACAAACATTCCCTTATGAGGAACTCTCCTTCCTTTTTTAGCTTTCGCGAGAACCGGACAGATCGAGGAGATGAAAAATAAATTATCAATAAAAACCATTTTTTTTGCAATAAAAAAAGCAAGTCCTCCCTTCGACCTTTTGCCGAAATCCAATATGTACATATTTTGAATTTTCATCGATTTTATTTTCTCATAAGGACCTATCCAAAAGAAACGTTTTGATTCTATTGACTGAGACATCACGTACGTCAAGAAATAGCGGATGTGTTAACGGTCTTTTGTTTACTATTATAGGATATAGTGTGATTAAAATAAATAATTTTTAACACATTTTTAACTTTCTTAAAGTTATTGTACTTCCCTCCTTGTCCGTTTTTTAGGAGAGGATATCCCAGTCCCCCACGAGGGAGATTGATTAGCGATTAGTGGTGCCAGCCATTTCCAGTTTTTTCCGGTGTACTTCCAATTCAATTCTCAATTCGATTTTCACTATATTTTTCTTTTTCATACAATGCAGCAAATACAATGGTTATAATGGTTATAAAAGAAAAAAATAATGTGCCAAGCAACGTAGGAATTGCTGAAAGAAGATAAGGGTTTTAGACCCTTAGCTCCCTTGAAGATTCATAAAAAAAATTCAGTTTCTAATTTTTTAATATTTCATTTTTGACTGAGTCCAGGATGTTCGTTGTAAGTACGAAACGGGGAGATGATGTCAGACCGTTCAAGGTCAAGAATGTACAAATTCCCTTCAGGTACGAGTGGACATGAGAATCTTTTACTTTTGGGATGAATAAACCTTATTAATAGACTAGAAATGAATCAGAAAAGCAATTTTTTTCTATATTCAAGTCTCGAAATCAAAAAAAGACATTTGTCATGTCTTGATAGCATCCAGATGACCTTACCCTATAAGGAGGCGAGGAAAAAACTTAATACCAAAGGAAACAACATTTATCTATAAAAAAAAAACTTCCTTTTTGTCAAATCGCCTTCTGTCTTTACGAAGTTTAATTAAATGAATTGCTATTTAAATTGCTAAGTTGCTGCGTTGATCTTATGAGGATTGGAAGAAATTATTTGGAGCTAACCCTGACAGTTTTTGTCAAAGAGAAGTTGTTGTATTACTCTCCATTTCGGAGTTTTGGGAGAGGGTAGTCGAGACCCCGAAAAGGAAAATTGATTAGTGATCTTCAAATGAGGTTTTCAGTGCCATTGGCAGTTCTTCCTTTCGTAGTTACCTTGAAAATGGCAAGAGCTTTTTTCGAATTTCCCAAAAATGGCGGAGATCTGTCTGTCTAAAGCCGGGTTCACACTGCGCGAGTATGTCTCGCCCTGCTGTAAATAGTTTAATTCGCTACGGCCCTGGTTTTTTATTGCTTGTTTATTCCTGATGGTTAGTTACCTGTGATTGGATGGTTTGCTGGTTCGCAAATTGAAATATTTTATACTAGAAAGATAAGGAGTGGTGCAATTAAGGTCAGCTCCGTGATGGCTTCCTGCTTATTAGCTTCAAAATAACAACAATTTGTTGGTTTTTCGTTTTTCCACGATCCTCGGAATCGTGCGTTGTCTGCTCTATTTCCGGAGTAATCGTGAATAGCTCTTTTAAAAGCAGAAGCGTCAAAACAAGATTCTTCCACGTCCTTTCCACGTAGGAGAAAAGAGACTTTTCTAATCTTAGATCGACACTTTCACGCCGTTTCATTACCGCTTACACGATCTAAAGGGCGATGTTTTTCCGGAAAGGCTCGACCCCGCTATTCCTTAATGGAGAAACCTGGTTCGGGAAGCTTCTTGTTCTAGCATTTCATAAACCAAAACCAATGATCCAATCTAATCCGAAAGGTTAATGGCTTCTTTTTTGAATTATTCAAAAACGTTTTCGTCTTCATAAGTCTTTCGATCGTCGCACTTGAATAACAATCGGACACAAATGAAAGAATCTTCTCCAACAATTTTACATCGAATGTCATATGAGAATGAAAATGCTAGGAGTCAAAGATATAACGTTCTTTGTCATTCAGTATATTGAAATCGGTGTTTTTGCATGCAGTTTTCCTTGCTTTCTGACAGTGACATTCATCCAAGATTTTCATGCCTGATTACGATACGAGAAGTCTGTAATGTATGGAGTTGAACATAAAGTTTTCTTGCGAGTAGAAAAATATTCAAAATAAAAAAGCCAAGTGTGGCGCCTTGGTATCAGGAAAGAAACCTTGCAACATGCGCTCAGAGGAGAAGACCGTATATGGACTTAATACTGACCCATTTTAACTTTCACTTGATTCTCCTTTTAAGCCAATGACAATCGATTAAAGTAACACGAACCGGAGGGGAGGGTGTCGGGATTCAGTCACGGCCAATATTTCGAGGCTGTCTTCTACCAGATTTGTTATACGCGAAGGGAACGACCGTGGTGCCACGTTGGAAGAAAAAAAAACAAACCTAAGCAATGACAAGTACATTGTGAGAATAAATTATGCTGAAAAGCCTATGAACTCGAAACAGTCAGAATTTTTAAATAGCTTCTTCTTCTTGATGAGCTAAGCAAACGGCGATTTCCATTAGGAACGTTTCAATTCATTCAAAAAATAAAGGCTTAAAAAAGTTCATTGGGTTTTTTATACTTCCTTAAAGAAGTTATTGTGATACCCGGGGTCGGGTTTTTGGGGAAGGGTCTTCCAGACCCGGTGGGTCAGTTCGAATATTGATCTTTACCGATCTCAACTTTGTCTGTGGTGCCGGCCGGCCGTCCGTAGCATTTTTTTCCGGAACACTTTACGGCCACAGTTTTTTCACCAAATTTCTTTAGCTGGTGAACAAGAATGTAACGATGTGACGAGGGCGCTTTTTGCATTTCAACTTAAGTTTTAAAAAAATCGGAAAAAAAGCGCAAAAAAAAAACTTGGAAAAATTTTCAAAAAACAAAAATTCATAAAATTTTTAGAAAAAAAAAATAAAACTTTTTAAAGTAAAATAACGCCAAATTGGCATTTTTTAAAAGTTGTCCGAAGAGGTCATATGAATAGTCATATCAACTAGAAATTTTGTGTAGATTACAAATTTGAATTAAAGTACTGGTTTGAAGAGCTTCCAACAGTGGCGGCTCGTGGGCTTTTTGAAAGGTGAGGCCACCTAAAAACACCACCAAGATTACCGTGAAGTTCCCAAAATTGAAAGGGAATTCCTCAATAAAATGAGTACAGAAAAACCCGTGGAAACAGGGTGTTTTTCGACAGAAAACGCTAAGTGGTGTGAAGTTCAGTGAGCATACTAGAAATCGCTATGCTAAATGCTAACCCCAAAAATTAGAAAAGAAATTAAAGGCGCTATAAAGTCCTAATTTTTCCCATTTTTATCGAAGCATTAGCCAATAGACTGGCCAACCTGAAAAACACAAACTAAAAACTCAGAAAAGAACAAAGTCGACTCACCAGTCACCGATTATTATCCTTTGTTTCTTTTGATTCACAAGTCACAACGGAAACAAAAAAAAAACAATGTTTTGTAAATTTTATTATATAAAACGATGCTTTAGTTTTCAAATTACGGAGGAATTCGAAAAGAAAAACAAAGCTACTTAACGGATGAAAAGGTTACGTTGGTATAGCCGTGAAGAAGGCTATGGCGCGCTCGCCTTTCAGAATAACAGTGTTACCCGAACGCTTTTTGGCGCCACCCAATTTTCTTAGAATTTTTAACTTTAATAAATGACCATGCTATTTTTTTTCTTGACATAAAAACAAACTAAAAACTCTAAAATTAAGAAAATTTACCAATTTACTTAACATATTCTTGGTAGCAAGTTTGTAGTTGGTAAGATTGCTCAAGCTCCTTTACCATTTCCCTAGCGTGAGGCACAGTTGTATCGTGCCTCACTTGGAGGGTTTGGCTGGCGAATCCGGGCCGGCTCGCGTGGGTTCGATCGTTCTCATCCGGGCTAACCTTCGCTCGCGCGAATACCATATTAACCCCCCGGACCCCTCCTTCAATTTCAAGAGAGGCCAAGGTCACCCGTGCCTCTCCTGGCTTCTTATTCATATTTCGAAATCCGAACGATACGGTACCGACTTTTTACGCTAGAGGCCGGGCTGAGAGTATTTTGTAGGTCCTGTTATTAAATTTATGAACTTTAAACATTCTTACGTATTATTATTTTTTAAATGAAAAAAAATTTTATTTTATTTCCGGAAAAAAATTGGAAACCATGTTTTAAAATAATTATAATAAAAAATTAAAATTTTGGGGATTAAAAAACAATTTTTTTCTTCTGAACTCCAGGTGAGGCCGGGCCTCACTTGCCTCCCCTGACGAGCCGCCACTGGCTTCCAACGAAACTTCCTTAAAGGGAAGTAAAAATATAGAAGGGGGAAGTATAAGGGAGGGGGAATTTTTTTTTCAAAAAATTTTCCGAGTTTTTTTTCGAAAAATTTTCCGTTTTTTTTTTTTTCAAAAAATTTTGTAAGTTCTTTTTTTCGAAAATTTTTCTAAGCGTCAAGGTAAAAATGCAATGGGCTCTTTTGCCCAAGGAAGGGCCTCTCGTTATGGGTAGAGTATGAAATTTCTCCCTACTAAAAAAAAAAATGATAACAAAAGTGGCAATTTTTTCACACAAAATTCTTAAAAAATGTTAGCAGTAATTGGTGAAAATTTGGTGAAAATCGGACCCAACGGTTCGGCCGCAGCAAATTTTTTAAAATTTCAAACAGACATATCTCCGCCATTTGTTCAAAATTCAAAAATCGCCCTCGTTACATTCTTCTTCACCGGCTAAAGAAATTTGTGTGAAAATTTGGTGAAAATCGGTTGAAAACTGTGGCCGTAAAGTGTTCCGGAAAAAAATGCTACGGACGGCCGGCCGGAACCACAGACAAAGTTGAGATCGGTGTAGATCCATATTCGAATTTATCCTACGGGGTCTGGAAGACCCCTCCCCAAAAACCCAACGTGGAGGGTATCACAGTTATTCTTATTTTTATTATCGCTTAATAACAAAGTTGGTGTTGCTCTGGGACACCCTGTACACCAAAATCATAATTCGTTTATTGTAATCAATTCTTTATCAAAAAACAAGGGGGTTTACATTCAACTTTTTTCCCCCATCTTCAATAATTTGAAAAATAAAAGGGGAGATCCTTTACTTCTGTAAAGTTGGCTTCTATCCCTTAGCAGTTGAAATACGCCAAAAGCACCCATTTTAAAAAGTCTACCATTTTTAGGCCTTTTTTTTACAAGATACTGTGCCACTTCTTCATGGTCAGAAACACATTTTCAAAAATACAATAATTATATTTTTTTTATTATAAATATAAAATCACACAGACAATTTATTAAATTGGGAGTTAGTACAATTTCGTTCTAATGTTTTTTGTTGTCTTTTTTAAGGGAGGAATGTTTTTTAATACATTTTTTCTACAAATTGAATGCCTTGACAATAATTTGCTTTCAAGTCTTTATTATTGTACTGGGAATTCAGTGCTTTCTTTCAAAATTAGCGCCTAATAATAATTTTAAAAAAAATAAAAAAAGACTAGTGATTTAGCGAAGAGCCCGTGTGGTACTCATCGTCTTCCCACTGGACGGCGCTATTCAGCAAATGGTCTGTATCCTCGCTGAACGCCCTCTGCGGAAAATGAATTCCGTCGCCCAAACTAAAAAAAAGGAATAAGTTTAAGGCTAATGAAAGGAAAACATTCAATTACGTTAATAAAAACCATTAAAATTAAATTTCGTTTTTTTGTTTATTTATAAATTACAACACAAATACAACTCTTACATGGAAAAAAAAGTAATGATGGATGTGGTGAAATTTAAAATAAATATAAACCTATACTCCCCTTTATCTAAAATGGACGATTTTGGATAGCAAAAAATTGGCAGAAAAAAAATAATAAAAAAGAAGAGGAACTTTAAAAATTACAAAAAGTACCTATAAAAAACCTACTTTATAGCGTTGAAATTATTTTAAGCACTAGGTTGATATAATTATAGTTTAAAAAAAAAAAAAAAAAATGTACAAAACGCAGTCCTTAAATTGCACATGGTTAAAACAATGCGAGAAAAGAAAATTAAGGTTAAATCTACTTTATTTAATAATAGGTTTAAAAAAATAATAAATAAAAATTCTTGGTTTTTAAGCGATCGGTGTATGTTCGCTAAAAAGTGAGTCTCGCCCGACTTCAATGTCTGATCCGACGGGGAAACTGACGCCGTCGCCCAAACTAAAACATTTCCGAGAATCTTTTAGAAAAAATAAAATAAAAATAATTTTGTTGCTGAGGGCAATGTCCTTATAACTGATCCTTTTTTGGGGGATCTTCAGTAATAGGAGAATTCAAACTTTTATTGGTCGGGAGGATTTCTTTACCATATTTCTTCTGAATCCCCAGATATTTACTTATGAATACTGCACACCCTGTATACAACGGCCTCAGCAGACCATATGAAGACTTAAAATAATTTGTCATCTGAAACATGATGTCAGGATGGCCGAACTGTGGGAAATGAGTGTGACTAGTGGTAACACTGAGCAAGTACAAATATAAGGGCCTTAGGCTAAAACTTAGTGATTTCACCCAAATCTCTGTAAATTTTTTTAAATATTTTTTCTCTCCAGATAATAAAATTTAAAAACCAAAAATATGGGTGTCACAATGCACATTTCCTATCACTTTGAATGTTGAATAAATTATGAGTAAATAAAAAATGCTCAAAAAATATTGTTACCTCGTAAAAACTGGTAAAAACCACAAAGCCCTTCGATCCCCGAAGACTTCTTGAAAGTTATTATAATAGCCGAGGCTAAAACCATTTTTATCGGGACCGTTAAGGAAGACTGGAGCTCGAAACGCTTCTGTAAAATTAATTTATTTAAAAGAATTCAAATTTTGTTGAATTTTAAGTTTTACCGAGAGTTGTCCTATTTCTAGTCACGAGGTAGCAATGATAGACGAACAACGAGATCAAACTAATAGCGAACATCGCAGCGACAAAGAAGAGAATGAGTATTTGGAATTTTCCAGATACGTCGTTCCCCTGAATATTCTGAATAAAAAAACAAATAAAATACGATAAAAATTAAAAAGGGCCTTACATTCCAAAGTTTAATGAAGTACTGGATTGTCGTAAGTACTATAAATATACAGTAAATAAACGCATATCCTAAAAAGAGTATAAAAAACTTGTAGTTGGTGAACGAGACGCAATTGTTCACCCATGGACAATGATGGTCCATTTTAAGAACGCAAACTCGACATACGCTACAGTGATGCGCTCTATCGGGTTTAATATGAAAGCACTTTTCACAATAACGATAAGCTAGAAACATTTAATTAAAAAGTAAAAATAATTTAAAAAGAGATTTACAGCCATTAGTTGTGCGATTGGTAACCGGAAGCGTCTGTCCAAAACTGTCCATTATTTGACGATAAGCAGCTTCATTGGTCACTTTCGATAACTTTTCAAATTCAGATTTAGGTATAATGAACTGAAAATTTGGATATTATTGTTTGGCCCAATTTTTTTGCAGGTAGTAACCTTTTTCGGAACTGTCGCAATAGGTGTGAATATCGTTTGCCAATATGACCATAAAAATATCACCAATAATACATGATAAATAAGTAAATATAGCGTTTTTTCAATATAAGAAGAGACGGTAACTAAAAAAAAGTTAGTAGGTAAATTTTTAAAACAAAACACTTACAAATGCAGAGCTGAATGACGTAAACGTAGTATGACCAAGTGATCATACAGACGAGGAAAAGGACCGGAACCCATTTTAGACCATTGATCCAAGCGCCGCAAAATTCTGATCCCATTCTTTAATAGTTTGCCTACAAATTAGACCTAAACATTATAGAAAAGAAATCAAAAAGTGGTTTTTCGAGGGAAAAACCCCTAGTTTTTTTTTTTTTTTTTTGCCGAGAAACGCCCTCTATGTTGGTATTTTCCCAAAGAAACACCATTTGTAATCACTTTCCATTACACACAGGATTTTAGAGCCTTTTATATCGTTTATTGGCCTCAAAACTGCCTCATTTATCCAATTTTTCTTTATTTTTCTTTTTCTTCTCTTTCGCTGGGCACCCTAACGAGGGCAACCCTTCGTCGTTGAAGATGCAACATGTGCTATCTGCCTTTTGGCTACTTTTCATGAGAGACTAAAAAGTGAATCGTAGTCTTCATCACATGTTATCATTTTTTTACTACAAGGTTTTGGCTTATGCGTAATCGCGCAAATAGGGAACGTGTATTTGATGCTATTAAAAGTTACAGAGGGAGAAAGAATGAAAAAACGGATATTCCACGACCGGTTTCGGCGTAATACGCCTCATCAGGTGAACTATTTCCTTATTTTCATTCTCCTACACTTTTTACTTGACTTTCATTAGACGGTATTATAGACCCCGCGGGAAGGTGGACAAACTATCCGTTTATTCGGCACCCCCCCAAGCCCCACTACCTCCTAATTGTCACTACACGCCGAAACCGGTCGTGGAATATCCGTTTTTTTCATTCTTTCTCCCTCTGTAACTTTTAATAGTTATAATTTTTGGCGCTTGAACTGCTTTCTGATGAGTTTTTTTTACAGAACTAGGTTAACTGATGCCGCCTTAGATTTTGCTTCATATTCAACAAAAATCTAATTTTGCCCAAAATATGAGTTAGCACATGTTGCATCTCCAACGACGCCTTATTACTCAATTATAACAAGCCATATTTTGGCTCAGAAACACCCTGTCAACAGATTTTTGGGCTTTTACTTCAATTTCTTAAGACACTCCTACCCCCCACATCTGGGTCGTCCTCCCAGGAAGAAAAAACGTGGGCATCCCCAAAATCATGTTGAAAATTAATGAACACAACGACCTATTAACCCTTTCGAGACCGCAGGCGACTATAGTTGCCAATCGCGCTTTTCGTTTGGAGACTGCAGGCGACTTTAGTTAGCCGGAAGCCTCTCTAAAAAATTTAATACCTTCGCTTCCCGTGGCGCTAGCGACATGCAAAACTGGCAATCTGTTGGGGAATTGTTGGGGAAGAAATGAACTACAAGATGATCGCATCAATCGTCGCTTTCTGTGCTTTGCCGGGCGCTGGGAGCGGTCGGTAGAAGTGAGGGGAAAAGTGCTGCGCCAGTAGCGCAGAGAATCCGGCGTCAGACGCGGTCTCGAAAGGGTTAAACCTTCATCCCTTCAAATTTCACCCTGAAAGCAATTAAATAATCGGTTTATCGGTTTCAGCTATGTTTGGAACAGTCAAAGCGCTAATATTTTAAAGTCCTACAAAGATAAAATCCTCCAAAAATTCAGGCTCCAAGGACACCTAATCTCCAACTCCTATTTTAATCCCTTCTTTAAATCCCTGTGCAGAACCTGTCCCCTGGAAGACAATTTTCAGATGGCGGAAGCTTCATCTAAAATGTCTCTAATCTCTATAATCTCCCAGCTAAGAACGCAGCATTAAATTCTTCAGGCTGCGCAATGGGAGGATGTCATGTAAACTAGTGCACAGTGACAGCTGCTCTGCAAGGCAAATCAGACAACCTTCTCCACCTATTCTGTGACTGCCCCTCCCTTTCCCATCCTCGCTTCAAACACCTCCATTCCCATGCTCCTTGCCTAACTTCCCAGCAATCTATTAATCCTCAGATGGATTCCCAGCTTCCACTTCATCTGAAACGTCTAATATCCCAGCTAAGAACCGGCAGCATTAAATTCTTCAGGCTGCGCAATGGGAGGATGTCATGTAAACTAGTGCACAGTGACAGCTGCTCTGCAAGGCAAATCAGACAACCTTCTCCACCTATTCTGTGACTGCCCCTCCCTTTCCCATCCTCGCTTCAAACACCTCCATTCCCATGCTCCTTGCCTAACTTCCCAGCAATCTATTAATCCTTAACTGGATTCCCAGCTTCCGCTTCATCTGAAACGTCTAATCTCCCTGCTAAGAACTGGCAGCATTAAATTCTTCAGGCTGCGCTATGGGAGGCTGTCATGTAAACTAGTGCACAGTGACAGCTGCTCTGCAAGAGACCTCTGACAACCTTGTTTCTTAATTAATCACTGTTATTTACTGTATTTTCTTTTTCATCAATTATCACTCTGTATTCGATTGTAACGCTGTAATAAAATTAAAAGAATAATAATAAATAATCGGTTTATACAGAACTAAAAAGGCTACAGGGCCTTTCAGGTAGAGCAAAAGAGTAAACCAGTTGGTTGCAGTGGACTCAACCAATTGGCTACCTTCATAGCAAAAGCAAAGAAAATCTTTAAACAAATAATGAAGACAGACAAACTGAAGATATTACCTCGAAAGTTCTTTTCTTTTTATCTCTTTTGATTCATATTCTCCTTTTCTTGAAAGAAGATGGACGAAGGTTAGGCCCCAGTTTGAATTCCTTTCAAAAGACTAAATTCCGCTTCTTTTTTTTTCTCAAGGTGACTTTTCACAAAATAAAGTGCGTGGTGTGGGTGAAAATTCCAATGTGCTTAATTGAGAACTATCCAATAATCCATGAGAGTTAGATAATTTCTAGATCGAGAGATGTAAGATAAATCGTTAGGTTACGTAATTGTTATAAACCAGTGTAGCCTCGTAGGCATTTCCACTGAATTTCATGCCCTTTTTCTGCAAAAATTGGTCCATTTGAGGGGATGCTTCCCAAGAATAAGTAAGAAAAAGATACAAAGAAGAAAAATACATTTTTATTGCCCTTTTTTTTCTATATTACAAACGAAATTCCATACTTTAAGATATGATCACCCTGAAAGCAATTACATAATCGGTTTATACAGAAGGTAACTAAAAAGGCTAAGTTAAAAATATATTAACAAATGAACAAAATGTTGTTATATCACATATAATCAGTCAATCTGAAGGAAATTCCAAAAATATGGATAATGGGAGAAGTTCCCTTGCCTCGGACTTTTTGGGGTCTTGAGAGACTTTGTCGTTTTTGAGAAATTTCAAGTCGACGGAGGGGATATCACAATTGTTAAAAATAGTCGAGAACGAGATTTGTTTCATGAAGCAACTTCGGATGGCTGAGTTCTCGTCGAGTTTTTCAGGGTCGGGTTTTTTCGTGGACGTTTTGTGTTTGACGAGAAGAAATTTAGATCCGTCGGAGGATTTCGAAGGCGATTTACGCGGAGGGACGACGGGGACGACGAAATCGTCGGATCGTTCGAGTCGAGTCTGGACGTTGTGGCGGATCGGGTCGTGCGATCGGAACTGCTGGCTCCGTCGAGAGCGTGCGAGCTGCGAGAGGATCTCCGAAAGCGGATCGAACTGACGGTTCGATCTGTTCGGACGACGGTTCCTCGTAGACGCCGAAGAACGTTGGACTTCTCCGATGAAAACGGCATCTCCATGTTCCCTCGTCAAATGCCCAGGGAAGTCTTCAGTCACCGCATGAGGATCTCCATACGGCATCGCCACACAAATCGGACAGACAACTTCCAGACTAACATCATCATGCTCAGTAATCGCGTGCTCCACCAAAAGGGTCTCCGTAAAACCCAATTTACCGCATATAGAACAAGTAAAAGACTGCGGGCGTGGGACTGTCTCACCACCGAAATACAAATCGTAATCCGCCTGCGTCAGAATACATTGAAACGGATGGTCAGTCGGATGGTTCGTCACCGTCAGACCCAAATCGAAACACGTCAGACACAAATCGTAATCCAAACATCTCAAGCATTTAAAGCGTTTTTCTTTAAAATTCGTTTTATTACAAAAGTCACACGAGACACCTTCATGACGCGACATTTTTATTCACTATCATAATTCCGGACACTATCCACAGAACGCGCGGATTTCGAATATTGTAAATTCTAAGAGTCAGCATAAACTTAAATTCCTTTAATTTTTTTTCTATTCTTATTTAATAAGTAATCAAAAATATGCCCACGGCAGGGGCGGCTGCGTTCCAAGGCTGAAAATCAATGTTGCCACAAAAACCGGAGGCACAAATATTCCCTCCGCCGGCTTAAAAATTCCCAAAGGGCAATTTACTTGGTGGTTTTCATCCCTTCTTCTAACAGAAAGAAGTTGAATCTTCAGAATCAATCTAGAAAAAGGAAAGTCTTCGCCTATGGTCTTCGCACAGGCGTCAACCAGTTCTCCCCCATAGATTAATACTATATACTTCTCCACCAATTTGTGTACTTCTTCTTCTACTTCTCCACTAGAGCCCAATTTGCCGCCAAAATGGAAGAACAAAATCCCTACAGAATACAGATATTAGCTTTGTTCCAACCGCAGTTTGAAACTTCTGGAGAATGCGCAGAAGGATTTGTACGTCAAATTTGACGTCATTCAAATCGTTGGTCCGTCAAATTTGACGAGCAAATCCTTCTGCGCGTGCTCCAGGAGTTTCAAACTGCGGTTGGAACAGAGCTACTAAAAGCCTTTTGCCAGAAAAAATTATTCAAAGCTGACATTTCGTAGAGCTTTGGTATGCCCATTAGATAAAGAAGAAGACAGATAAAATGTTTTGATATTTTATTATTATTTAGTTAGCTAAAAGCAAATATTTAAAGGTAAAAAATGAAAATAAAAAGTCTAAATTTACAAATCGTTCAAATCACGTCGTTATGGTTTATGCTGATAAGAGATAACAAATGTCACGTGATAAACCGGAATGCCATACTCGGCTTATGCCCCGTCATTCCGTGAGTTCAGGACTCAGCAGAATCTCACATTATTTTACGAATACGTACAAGAAAGAACTTTTGGTAAGATTGTACATTCGAAATATTTTAAAATATATATCGTAGGTAACAACATATCGACATAATGCAGTTCGCCATAATGTATTTGACCATAAAATAGCTGAAATAGTTTCCGTTCACTATAAAAAATGTGCAACTCAACATAAAGAAAATGGTTGAAAACTTTCACCATAATGCACTTGATCATAATACATCTCACCATAAATGAGAGATTTAACACTTGTCGTTTCGCCATAAAACTGTTTCCGTGTTCTGAAGAGCAAGCCATAATGCCACCATTCCAATTCAATTCAACATAAAGCATCTCACCACAAACTAGAAAAAAAGAGCTTGAAGCTCCTCACTATCTATTTAAGAGCTTAACATATGGGCTTGAGTTGCATTATGGTTAACTGTCAAGTTTTAAGGTTTTTGTCGTTTCGCCATAATCGCGTTTTAAATGGCGAAAATAGGCTTGCTCATTGGCTGTCCCTAGTTTATGGTGAGATGTATTATGCCCAAACGAAAGAAACAGTTGTATGGCGAAACAACAAGTTTAAAGAGAGGCTTTTATGGTGACTTGCACTTTTTTTATGTCGACTTGCATTTATTGAAAAAGTCGTTTATGGCAAAACGCTTTATGTTGAAATGCATTATGCTCACAATTTTTGAACTTTTGAGAGCTCTATATTCAATTGCATTATGCCGAAATGCATTATGGTGATTAAAAACACTCCGCCTTGCAAAAACCCTTCTACAGCAGCCAGAAAAAGTTATGATATCAACTTCCCCAACCTCCACGCTGTAGAGGGAGAAGGAAGATAAAGCGCCCGTTTTCAAAGCTCCGCTTGGCGGCATCGCGAAATTTTTTTTATCGGTTTTTAAGTGAGTTTTTAGAAAATTAACTAAATATTGAAGGAGCAAGCCTTGCGAAGAGCCTGAAAACAAGCATCTTTTCAGGGATTTTAGGAATTTTGACAGTTCGATAAATTAGCTCTTAACTAATCAGCAGTCACTTATTACACACCTGAAAACAAGTATTTTTGACGTCGCCAAGGGGAGCTTTGAAATCGGGAGCACGGGCGCTTCATCTTTTCTTTTTCTCTACAGTGTACAACGGAGAGCGGTTGATATCTTTACTTTTTCTGGCTTATGTAATCACAAATTTTGGGGTGCTCTTATTATCAACATTTTTTAAAATTTATTTGATGTGTCTTTTAGGTAAAACAATATGTCAAAACCGAAAGTGAGGCTCCATGCCAGCAACCATCACCCGCTCCTCCGATCATGGAATTCACCGAACACTTCCATTACTCCTGAAAACTTAATGCTGCCGTTATTCATCCTGTAGTATCAAAAATTTACTGTTTTATATAATCTTAATTTCTAGTGAAGATGAGGAAGGGAAAGAAGAGATTTCAGCGATGCCAGGAGTTTTTCGATATGGCGTCCAGACCGTCGTCGCAGAACTGAAACCGCTCGTCCAACTCGGCTTACGCTCCGTCCTACTATTCGGAATCGTCACTAAACTTGAAAAAGTAAACTTGTTTCTTCCTCAGACATATTTAATTCATATTTTAGGATGAGAAAGGCACCCATGCAGATACCCCTCAAAATCCTGTCATCCGAGTTATCCCTCTTCTAATCGAAAATTTTCCAAACTTGATCATCGCATGTGATGTAAGTTAAAACTTTTTCTTTTTTTTTAGATTTTTTGCTTCTTTTCGTTTTAGGTATGTCTTTGTCCTTACACATCTCATGGCCATTGTGGAATTTTAAACAAAGATGGTTCAATAAATAATGATTTAAGCATCGAGAGAATCAGCCAGATAGCTTTAAATTATGCTAAAGCTGGTATTTTATTTTATTTTAAAAATATTTTGTTTCTAATTTTTTTTAAAGGATGTCATATTGTCGCACCTTCTGATATGATGGATGGACGTATAGGAGCCATAAAAAATGCTTTAGAATCTCACGGTATGAATAACAAAACGGTCCTTTCGTATTCAGCGAAATTCTCTTCTTCGTTCTACGGCCCTTTTCGAGAAGCTGCGAAATCCGCTCCTTCATTCGGCGACCGGAAATGTTACCAGTTGCCACCTGGAAGTTCCGGTTTGGCTAAAAGAGCAATTGTAAGATTTTCTCGTTTTTCAGTTCAAGATTTTTTAATTTAATTCTAAAAGGATAGAGATGTTTCCGAAGGCGCGGATTTACTTATGGTGAAACCTGGGATGGCGTATCTTGACATTTTGGCGCAGACGAAACGCGATTATCCCCAACATCCTCTTTTCGTCTACCAAGTTTCTGGCGAATACGCCATGCTTTATTTCGCTGCCAAAAGTAACTCTCTCGATCTAAAGGCCGCCGTTGAAGAAAGCCTCATCGCATTCCGCCGTGCTGGTAACTTCATTTCTTTTATATTCTAAATACTAAATCCTTCATCAGGAGCCGATTGTATAATCTCATACTTCACACCATTAATCTTATCATGGTTAAAACAATAAAAGAAGACTGATTATAAGGTAAAATTAGCATTTTAGCTGGGGTATTGTAGTGTTTTTAAAAATTATTATAATAAAAAAGACAATTTATTTGTTTTTACGTTTTGGTTTAAACCTATCTAAAACTCCTTGCGATGTTTTGGGTTTTTCGTCTGGTCGCTCGGCATGCTCACTCATAATTTTTTCTTTTGCTTCCTTCATATTCTTAATGATTTCCTACAAAAAAGTAAAAATTAATGTATGCAAGTATTCATAATTATGAATATGAACCCATTCTGCATTAAAATTACTTTTTTATGTTGTTCTTGAACAATTTTTTTGACTCTGGTTGCGCGTGCGGTGTTTCCTCTCCTTTTCTTCCTTGGTTCAAAATCAATCTTCTCAGGTTTAAGATCCTTAAAAAGCAAAAATTAAAAGTTTGCTATTTTTTTAAAATTAGTTACCAGAATTTGACTTTTGGCTTCAATCCTTTCTTTAAGCGAAGGTACGTTGACTTGACCAATGGCGGTGGGGTCGAGAGTGATCAGTTCTGGTTGAATTTTTTCAAGAAGCGACTTCACTTCCGCTTCTCTCCTCTGACTCTTCGCCTGCATCGGGTTCAACTCGAGAGCATCGAAATTCGCTTCTCCAGCCCCAGGAACAATCATACTTGTAAACCCACGTTTCGTCCCAACCCCCAAAACGTCCTCAAAAGGACAAAATTCGACATTGTCAACAATAGAATCTCCCCTATGAATCAAATATGGCTCCGAAACATCATCAATATGACAATTTTTATAAATCTGAAAAAAATTTTATAAAAAAAAAAATGAAAAAAGTTATTACTTCGACGACGTTTTTAATGGCAAGCGCCAAGCATCCATTTTGACTAAAAGACGTTTCTGTGGGTGTACCTCGAAGTTTATAATTTTTAATCGGCCCTTCTAATTTTCGAACGTCCCAAACTTTCATTTCCCGATTGGCAGAAGACGTTATCATATATTTTCCTGTATGGTCGATAGAAATCGTTTCGACGCCTATATTGTGGCAGAGCATTTGCGCCAGAGGTTTTTTCTGCATCGGACTCCACATCGAAACAACACCATTGTTATGTCCGAGGCAAACGACACCGTTGTACGGATTCTGCGCCATCACCGAAAGTCGCCCTTTATGAGTATTCAATGTACTTATAAGTTTACCGATCGAAATGTCAAGCCAAGTCAAATATCCATCTTCATTCTACAAAAAAATTTGTAAGGTGCAGACTACAAATTATGGGAAAAGTTTTTTTCTGGTAACAAGGCCAAAGTATATTCAAAAACCGATTTTAGACACCCTTCTCTTGCTCCCATGAAGGCAGGAAGTAGGTTGTAGATTATAGGTTATATTACAATAACTCCAGTCACTGATTGGGTGGAACCATCAGCCAATAGAAAAAAAAAACACATAATCACCGTCCCTTTCGCCCGTATCTAACGGTTGTTTCAAGTACCACAAAGTCCACAAAGTACCACAAAGCCTTTTTCCACCTTAAAAACTAAAGAAACTTCAACTTACACAGGATGCCAGAAGAAAATGATAAGGAAGAAACTGCATCCGTAACACCCTATACAGATTTTTTAAGCAGTGAAGTTCAACACCTTGATTATCATAAATATAAACCCAATTTTTCTGGGCGATCGCATACATAGTTTCAATATGGAGCCATCTAGAAATAATGATAAATAAAAATTTGATTTTTTGAAAATAAAACATACTGGACATCAAATATTTCTTCTGTAACGTTTAACTCGCAGTGTAGCTTTTTGGTGACCCAGTCGAATGCAGCGACGTGACCTTTTCGACCTCCAGCAGCAAATGTCGACCGTTTCTTGTGTAGTCAATCCTGAAAAGCGAAAGATTTTCAGACTGCGAAAAAGGCTTTCAAGAAAGAAAAAGGTCCCGCTTAAGCGGCAGAACCTTTTACTAAAGTCAAAAGTCCATATTTTGCGAATACCCTCGAATTCATATTTATTAGCTTTATGAATACGCCCAACTCTGCTAAAACATCAAAAATACAGACCTGTAAGGCCCAAAAGAGAGGTCAAGTTCGAAAAATTTAGTGGCACTCGTGACGTCAACATTTTTGGCGATTTGATGTTGAGTTACAGTTTTAACGTTTTCACCCTCTTCGTACTGGATAAACCTTAAAATTGAGCAAAAATAAAATTTTAAAAGCATAAAAGTCAAACAAACCCTTTGTCTTCCGTGAGAAGAATTTCATTTCTCGCCGCCTGCTTTTCCGCCCATTTTATAGTTTTTTCTTTCCTCAAAAGTTTCTTTCTCGCAGTTTCCGAACTGATTTTGTCGAGGCCGACGATTCCGGGACCTCGGCCGTGCTTTTCGAGAAGCTCCTTCGGAATCTGAATACGCGGCCTTTTTCTATCTTTCTTTTTACGTAATGCCTTCGACATTTTAACAAAAATTAAACGCACATAGAAATTAAAATATAACGTAATATAATTTTTTTATCATAAAAACATATCAACAGAAGTTTATTGCATCCCTCGTGTTCTCTATGGAAATTGAGAAGGGAACAGCACAGTTATACCTCAGTTTGGCCACTCCCTCTTTTCAAAAACTTCACGTCATCGACAAAACATTTTTGACAACGTTTACCAATGTAAAGTACTGGCTTGAAGAGCTTCTAACGAAAACTAAAGAGAAGTAACAATATAGGAGGGGGAAGTATAAAGGAGGGGACGTACAACGGAGGGGGAAGTACTCGTATAAGGGAGGGAAGTATAAGGAAGGGGAAGTATAACGGAAGGGGAAGTTTTTTTTTCGAAAATTTTCCAAGTTTTCTTTTTTTTTCGAAAAATTTTCCAAGTTTTTTTTTGAAAAATTTTCCGAGTTTTGCTTTTTTCCAAAAATTTTCCGAGTTTTTTTTAAAAATTTTTAAGTTTTTATTTTCTGAAAAACTTTCTAGTTTTTTTTTGCCAAAAAGTTTTGCTTTTGAAAAATTTTCCAATTTTTTTTTCCGAAAAGTTTTCCGAGTTTTTTTGAAAATTTTTTTTAGTTTTCTTTTTTTCGCTTTTTTTCTATTTTTCTAAGTATCAAGGTAGAAATAATCGGACTTTTGCGCAAGAGTGGTCCTACCGTAAGGCGTGAAAGTATGAAATTTCTCCCTACTAAAATGATAATTTTTTACACCAAAAATTTTTAAAAACATAAGGAGTAATTTGTGAAAATTTGAGAAGTTTGAAAATTTTGAGAAAAGAAGCCCTAAATCATTGAGTTTTTGGGAATATAAGCTTTTGAAAATCCCTCAATCGTAATCCACTGTGCTAACTAGAAAATTTTGCGTCCTGGCATATCTTTGAGCAGGACCCAGGACATTTCTCCGAAGGAAAGGTTGGCAACCCTGCCGGCGTGGGAGGCTCGAGCCGTCCCACCTCGCGGTACCTTATAAATGAGTCGACCAGATTCCTCCCTTATCCCAAAATGAACCCGACAAGATCACAGGTAGGACTCATTATTCAATACCTCTTAAGAAACTAGTTTAAAAAATCGTCTAAAACTTCGCCAAAAAAGTATGCAGAATTAAATATTAAAAATAAATAAATCGGCGAAAAAATTGTCGAAAACGCGGGAGCTGATGGCCCGGCCGAACGTTAAAATTTCAAAATTTGATCTTTAAAATTTTTTTTCTGCATTTTGTAGAAAAAAATGTTAGTAGTTCGTGCACCGTGTTCACTCTCAAATGTAAACTCTTCCTTGAGAATATATCATAAAATAACTAGAAAACCTCTGGTCTTAGCGATATTAAGACTAAAGAGAAAGCAAGAAGAGAAGACGAAGAAGAAGAGAGGAAGAAGAAGAAGAAGAAGAAGAGAAGAAGAAGAAGAAGAAGAAGAAGAAGAATAAGTAACTGATTTTTGACAATAAATACAGGAGTACTTCTTCCTAATTAGTTTTTACCTCCAAAACACGATTTTTCTGCACCTCTAGGCCACAATTTCGGTTTTTTACACGCGTGGGCTTGAGGACTAGGCGGGTGGTTTATGCCACGTGGGAAAAACAATTTAAATGAAGAGGAATCAACATATAAATTAGAACTCAACCAAATGAGATCTCAAACTTCTTTTGTGTTTGAGAAAAAAAGAAAGAAAAAAAAAAGTACGCGACTTCGGACGACACGAATTCCCCGGGAGCCACCGTTTTATTTTTGTCCCGCCTTCGGTAGCCGCAATTACCATTTTAAATCCCATTTAAGATTAAAATAAAGGAGAGTGGACGCACCTGCGGGGAGGCGATTTTTATAATACAGTTTAATCAAATGTGGGCGACCTTCGAAGAGTTCGTTTCCCTTTTTCACTATTTTATCGAAAGGCAGACGCAAATTTTTTTCTCTCTCTCTAATTTAAGTCTAAATTAAGGTCTTTACACGTGATTAAACCCGGTTTTCAACGCCCCTAATAATTTACCCAATGCGGATCTCTTTCGTCTAAAATATGGGTAAAATGCTGAACTACGTGGGTCAGTGAATTTATCTTACAGATTTGGGCGCAAATCCCATTGTTTCTTTTCTTTTTCGTTCGTCTGGCCTCTGACCTTCACGATTTTTACCTCAAAACTATTAATTTTCATGCATTGTTTCCAAAAAATGGGCGCTTTGATGTCAAAAAGTACTAGTTTGAAGAGTTTCCAACGAAAACTTCCTTAAAGAGAAGTAAAAATATAGGAGGGGGAAGTATAGCGGAGGGGAAAGTATAAGGTCGGCCGCAGCGAATTTTTTAAAATTTCCAACAGGCACATCTCCGCCATTTTTCAAAATTCAAAAATCGCCCTCGTTAGTTTCTTGTTCACCGACTAAAGAAAATTTGGTGAAAATCGGTCGAAAATTGTGGCCGTAAAGTGTTCCGGGAAAAAATGCTACCGCCGGACGGCCGGCCGGAGCCACAGACAGTAAAGATCTATATTCCAATTGACCAAAAACCCTACGTGGAGGGTATCACAATAACTTCTTTAAGGAAGTTAAAAAAGGACCATTTTGTGTAATATTGGGTGCAGAGTCTGAATCGAGAGTAAAACTGACGAATATTTGCTCAATTTTTTCCTCAAAACTCATAATTTTATGATATTTTGCCAAAAAACAAGACTTTTCGACCAAAGAAATACATGTTTTCTATGTGAAACTTAAAAACTAACCTACTTCGAGTAACCCCCAATATTCTCTAACCTTTCTTATTTTTTCCAGATATTTTTGATAGTGTCTTTTCTTTTTGTCCTGGGTCTTTCGCCTTAATGATGAATGGACTTCATATTTTGATTTCGAAAATCAAGTATTACAATAAGTTAGAAGAAATGCAGAAGCAGAAAAAGAATGTTCTTTCAGGGTCCAGGAACTTATTCCTTCGGCTACGAAGTTGAAGATCCCCAAACACGAAATATTCAATTCCGTCATGAAGAAAAACACCCAAACGGTACAGTAAATGGAAAATACGGCCTTTACGAGCCGGACGGAAATATCAGAATCGTCCATTATATTGCTGACAACCATGGATACAGGTAGGGATTTCACTTTCGAGAAGACAGAAAAAATAATGTTTTTCAGGACAAGAATAGAAAACAGTCTACCGGACCTGTGAGTTACCCGCAGTTTCACTTCAGAATCAACCTTCAGCCGAATACATGGCCGCTCTTTCGAGCCTCGCCACGATTGGCCAGAACGTCCAGGAACAACACACTCCTCCAAAATATTCAAAAAACTGGCAAGAGGGCAGCTATTACTATTAAAACTGTGATTAAAAAAAAAAGATAATTTTTTTCATTTTATAATTTTGATTTTTTTTTATCAAATAGATTTTTACAGGACTGTTAAGGCTCAAAATACTGATATGTCTTTTTGGTAGTTTTTATTCATAAATCTTTCAGTTCTACTTCTCCAATGGGTGGCTGAAAAAAAAAAAAATAAACAATTTTTAAATATTTTATTAGCTAAAAACTTACAGGTTGTGGAAGAGTGGCAAGGTAAAGTTGACGTTTGCTCAACTGCAACAAAACAATAAGTTTTAGTAATTTATCAGTAGAAAACCCTGGAAATTCCCTCCTTCTCAAAATTAGTTAGGTTAGGTTCTCAAATAGGTTAGGTTAGGTTGTTAATAAAAAAAAAACTGGAGCATTGTAACATTCCCTTTCCATTTTCTCTTTTTCCAAATTTCTTTTGAACGATCTTCGATTTCGTGAATGAGCCTGTAGACGGCCGAATGCGACATATCAAATTTTGGAGGTACATACTTGGTGAAATTAACCCTGAGAAATAATGTTTTATTTTATTTAAAAAATGTAGAAATTTATCAAATTACCCTTCGGCAGTTCCAACCAAGACGTCAGCCTGAGCGACTAAAATCCCTTGATAAAACTCCTCATGTGCAGCATCTTTCGGCTGCCTCCACATCCGACCGCCGGGCAAAACGATCGGCCTCATTTGAGGAGTGATCGGAAGAATTTTTCTTTTTGGACCTTCAGCTTCACACATCTCATACTCACCTTTCTTCATAGGAGAGAGAAAGTATGAAAACAACCTTTCGATTAGAATTAGAAAAAATACCTTGAAAGCGTGTATGGCATTGTCGCTCTCTTCAACTTCTTCTTCCTCATTTATTCGTGTCTCTTCTGTCTCTATTTCTTGTTCTAGACTTTCTTCTTCTCTCTCTTCTCTCTCTTCTTTACATTCATATTTTTCCTCATGAGTTTCTTCTTTTATTTCATTTCTTTCCTCATATTCATAGTGTTCACTTCTTTCTTCCATTTTCGTTTCTTCATATGAAGTTTCAACTGTTGTTGTCTCCTAAAATTTAATTATTAAAACAACAGAATATTTTTCTTTTTTGTAACTAACCTGGATTTTTTTTGAAGTTCTCATCTGCATTTTTGCGATATTCGCAAGCTGTTCTTGAACGAGAAGTAGCTGAGTTTGAAGTTCGGATGGCGCTTGTTCGTCAAGTTCGGCGATTTGGGCCTGAATGTCGGCAAGCTGCTTTGAAAATTGCGTCGAGACGATCGTTTCGCCTTCTTCAGATTCTGAAACGTCGGCTTTGACGTCGACTTTCGCTCTACTTTCAGCCCTTACAGACTCTTCATCTGTTAAAACGTCTTCTGCTTCTTCTTCAATTTTCGTTTTTTCTATTTTCTCTCTGATTTCACTCATCCGACTTTCAGGGCGACAATTGCATTCTTTACCGCAGTATTTACAGCTGCTTGAAATCGAAATTTCATCGTCCTCTCTGTTCGTATTCCGACTCATGTTTTCTCGCTCTTCATACTCGCTTCCCCATCGCTCATCTATAACTTGTTCGCCTGTCTCGCCCAAAAACAACCACAAAACCGTATGCCCTTCTTCTTCCTAAAAAATTTTAATTAACCATCTTTTCTTTACATTTCATTACTTTTGGAGGTTTTGGCGGTGGAGATTGATGCGGTCGACGTTTCGGCTCTTCCTTGTCGCCGTCTTTTTTCCTCGGAAGGTAATTCGGGGCCTTCGGATAATGCCAAAGAGGTCCAGTCGGCTTCGGAGGCGGCGGCTTCGGCTTCATAAGGAATGTCGAAAATCTTTTCTCCGGCTCTTTTTTCAATTGGACTTCCTCCGGGATTTCTTTAAACGTATTTTCATTTTGCAAAAACTAACAACAAAAAGTCAAAAAGATAAATTAACCCCAAAGTTCTAACCTTAAAAACTTCTGACTGCCTTATGAAATCCACTTGAGGAATAAATTTTTGAAAATTAATCCTAAAAAAAAAAAGGTTTAAATTTTATTTTACCATTGAACTTAAAATTACCCAAGAATGCCTTGATCTAAAACTTCTTCATTACCGGTCAACAACTCAGCAAGTTCAACATCGCTCACATTTGGGTCAACAATTTGCCGTTTCCTTCTTTTCTTCGCATCTCGAAGAAAGGGCCGACCTTGAAATGCAAGCGGACATCCCAACAGCTTCACGAGTCTGCGGCGCTTCTTTAAATCCATCTTCCGAATTCTGAGCATCCGCAATTTGCGTCAACTGCTCTTTCAAAGCTTCAGCATTCAGTTGATTCTTAGACCCTCGATTTTCAGCATCAATCATCGGCGTCTAAAATAAAAAATAAGTAAAATTTAAAACCAAATTTTTTTTTACCATCCCTCTCAATGGTGTCACATCTGGAGGCGTAACCAAACTTCCTCTAAGACAAAAAATAAAATATAATTTCTAAATCTTAATAAAAATTACCTCATGATGTTCAAAGAAAGGCGATTTTTCGCTGTAGCGATACATTGCTGGCGTCCGTGTGGGTCATATTTTTCGCACTTTTTCCATTAATATCGATAACCAAATCTCCAACTTTGACGCCACCGAGTTCCGCCACACTCCCTCCAGTCACCTTTAAAATTTATAGTAGTATTCAAAAAATTTTTTTACCTTGATCACAGTGAGAGGAGTTCCAAAATCGAGCCCTCCAGTAAGTCTGAAACCCCATGGCGACAAATCGTACCTCTCAAGCCTTAATTCCTCACACATTTTTCTAAAAAGAATTTAAAATTTTCTTTTCCTCTATTTAAACATACTTTCAAAGTAAGCTGCCCATTCATTGAAGAACGTCAAGCACTAAAATTTAATAACAATTAAAATATAATTAAAAAAACGATAAAATTTCACCTTGAACAGATATAAAAAGGGCGATATAAATCGCAGAAGTCACTCCACGTTGAGCCCTTGTCCGTTCTGAACCGACTTCATTGGCACTATTGATAGACGAATGTCTAAATCAAAAACATCATCCCCCTTTTATCTCTTTCATTCATTTTCAAAACCTAATTTCAATATGAATTTTAAAAAACCCAATTTAACGACAAAAACATGAAACATCCCATTTCCTATAAAAAAATAGAATTCACAAAAAAAATTTAAAAAATCAGAAAAATTTCTTAGCTTAAAATTATTAATTATTTTTCTTTTTAGAGAATAATTTTTACAAAATAAATTAAATAAAAAATGATTTATAAGTGAAAATAATTGTAATTTATTCCTGATTGATTCCTTAGTTAATTAGTAAGTGTAATAGCTTTTGAGAAGTAGCCAAGTTCTTTATTTAATGCCAAGGATCGATTAAAGCGATCATATTTTTGATATGGGTCATTAGGTGAATTCAATCACAAATAAAGATTCAACAGATCTCAAAATAAAATATTCCGATTGGGCATTCATTGACGAAATTGAGGTTATAGTTTTGAGGTTTAATAAAGCTAAAATTAATGCACAATATTTTATTAGATTATTGAGACCAAAAATATAAATAATTTATTTTTTAAACAATAACAATAAGAAGCGTTTTGAACAAAATATAGTTGAAAATAAAATACAGTCTTTAAATTTACAAAATGGCGGATTTCTAAGGTTTGCAACAAGAAAAAAAGTAAATAATAATAATAAGTAGTATAAAATAGACCTGAGGAAGAGGGAAACTATGAACAGGGATACTTCACGACCAAAAAATATTGGAATAGTATGAAATAATAGAATATCGTCGTTGAAGATGCATGTGCTAACTCGCAAAAGAGATTTTTGTTGAATATGAAGCGAAATCTAGTCAATCAGTTAACGTAGTTTTGTAAAAAAAACCCATCAAAAAGCAGTTCAACCGCCAAAAATGATAACTACATCTGAATCTGAAGAACATGATTCAGTTTTTTGTCTCTCCTGAAAAGTAGCCAAAAGGCAGATAGAACATGTTGCAACTTGCATCTTCATCGATGATGTGTCAAAAATCCAATAAAATAAAAAAACCGGTCAAGAAACATTCCAGTAAATTGTTCCTAAAATCTTCTTTATACTAATTATAATAGCTTTGTTCCAACCACAGTTCGAAACTGGTTTGAAACTCCTGAAGCATGAGAAGGATTGAACGTCCAAGACGTCTAAGTCCTTCTGCACATGCTCCAGGAGTTTCAAACCAGTTTCGAACTGTGGTTGGAACAAAGCTATTAATATAAATAAAAAAATACTTGAGTTATTTTTTCAAGCCTAAGGTACATAAAACAATAACTATCTTTGAGAAAGTTATAAGATTTTCTTAGAAACTATTTTCATGGAAATCCACCATAATTGCACACTCGCCACAAAATTCATAAAGATATGTTAACATTTTTAAATTTTTTAAAGAAAAAAATATCAATTTTAACACATAAAGTAGTTTTTGAAAAGTTTCTGTGTGACTAAAATAAAATAAAAAAAAATAAAACAAAATATCACAAAAGAAAACCTTCGTTTTAGGCATTCCATAAAAAAACAAAATCAAAGCAAAGTCATGTTTTGGAAAAAATAACCTTTAGTCTATTAGTTACAAAAAGTCCCAACAGATTTCAGTTTCAGATGTTAGATCAAAACATTATTTTGCTTTTTAGATGATAAACATTGAAAATTTTTAAAAATGGATAAAATTAGTGAACGGATTGGTAACGAGGGGGAGGGACAGGGATCAGATCTTCAGTGGAAGTTTGCGAATGGTCATTATCCGAAAGAAAGACTTGCTCTTGACCAATCAGAGCCCACGATTGGACTTTTCCAGAAGCGAAAGTCGCAAAAAATATAGCTCCCAATATACACGATGGCCGACAGGTAAAGAATGTACTGCCACTCTTCCGCAGTCTAAAAATTAATTTTAGATTTTTTATTTCTTTTACACAAACTACTTACTCCAGTTTTGACTATATATCCGGTCAATATAGGGCTTAGGATTCCTGGTAGGGTGGCTGCAGTGTTGGAGATACCCATGAGAATGCTGGCATATTGAGGAGCGATGTCAAGATGGTTGACGCTACAAGGGAATTGGGTATAGTTGACTGAAATTAATTTGAGTACCTGAATCCGGCGAATGAGAGTCCACCAAAGCCGACAGCGACAGTCAAACAAGTGACTATCGCCAGAGGCGTCTGGGAATGGGCGGTAGCGACAAGAAACATGGAACGAGTCAGAAATCCAGCACACGTGAACATCTTCCGAACCTGCATCGTCGTCAGATGTCCTGTCGTCCGAAACCAATCGGCGACAAAGCCGCTTGTCTGTACTACATTCCCATCGCCAAATATGGAAGCGCTGCTAGTAATCCAGCACGGAAAAAGCTATAACCAAACACATCTAAAACGCAACTTTTTCATTTTCATTCTTTTCATCAAATTACCATCCATATAAGTCGGCAAACCAGTAAGTAAAGTATAAAATCCCCAATTTTCCGTCATGTGCGCCACAATGATTGCCCAGACTGGTAACGACTTGAATATTTCTTTCCACGGTACATTTAGCTTCTGTCAAATCAAAGTTAGTTTATTTTCTTATTTTTTAGAAAAGTGGTTCAAGTTTTGACCATATTGAGCACAAAAAATTGAATTTGCTTCAGCTTACCACTTTAGTGTTTGCATTCAAAGAGTCTTCAATGTATTCTTTTTCAGTTTCACTTATTTTTTTATCGCAGCCGGGCGTTTCGCTGACGACCAACAACCAAATCGCAGTCCAAATGCAGCCCATGACTCCTAAAACAAATAAATTAGCTTTTGTGAAAAAAACAGTTTTTCCTTTAACTTGCCGAAAACATAAAAGATGGAAGGCCAGCCAAGTCTTTCGGCCAAAGCGCCACAAAGAGGAAGAGCAGCCACGGTACCGAAATAACACCCTGAATAAGAAATGGCAACCAATCGACTCCTCTCCTCCGGTGGCGACCATTTGGACCAACCCCATGCATACTTGGAAACGTCACACCCTGCATGAATAAAAACCTATTATCCAAAAGTGCTCAAGATTTTCTTAAGTATTTTCTTTTGCAACGCAAATTTCAAGCCAAAAAAGTAGACTAACAGGAGGTTTTTAAGTTTATTTAGAGCAGAAAAATTGTTCGAACCTCAAATAATCCCTCGACAACTCGACCGAAGACTAAAAGGTAGACGCTCATTTTGGCCAAAAGTGGTGTCGCTAGAGTCAAAACTGCTGTGACACCGACACCGATTCCAAAAAGGTTCTTCCCACCATATTTACACGCCAGATATCCGCCGATGATTTGGGTCAAAATGTATCCGTAGAAGAAAGAGCTGAGTATGACGCCATCAACTCCAGGACCCCAATCGAACTCCGGAGGCTAAAAAAAATTAATTTTTTCAATTTTTAAGCTCTGCCATACCTCAACAATTTTGGTTCCGTTTGGCAAATAAGAAGTTCGGTTGTCTTTCATCACGACGATTGCGACGCTCAAGTTGACTCGCATCGCGTAAATGTTGGCAAAGCCAAAAAAAGAAAGAAGGGCAACCAAATATCTTCTCGGAAGCCATTTCGTATCAGTCACAACCCTAGAAAATTCATTAGCTACAACTTCAGAAAAGTGAAGAAACCTCTTTTTCAAGTTAATGTCTGATGTTTTAACTTACCTATTTTGACTAAAAGTCTCATCGGTCGTCCCTTCATCCATTATCAAAATATTAAATTCCTCAGAACTCAAAAAAAGTTACAATATGTTACTTCGAAAGAAGTACATATTTTATTTTACTGTCTAAAAATCGACATTTTAGGCTTTTTTAATTAGAAACAGAATTGAATTAGAAGTAAAATTGGTTTTTTGTGGTTAAATTTCAAAAAAACGTTGTGTAAGAGTGAACAACCACCTGTCAAATAAGAACTGTCAAAGGTTACAACGCGGTTATAAAAAAGGCGGGAAATATGGAGAAGAAAAAGGATGTTCCGAAAAAATTTGCTATTCCTGAGACGTACGCTTTTTTGAAGGAGCTCGACGATGAAGGCGAAGATCCAAATTTTAAGGCGGAAATCGTGAAAAAGATTTCGTCCTCATTTTTCGTCTTTAACTACGGCCCGTATGAGTTTCGAGGAGTCATCGCTCACAGGAAAAACAGAATTTTGGGACTTGCAAGTAAGAAATTTTCAATTTCAGGCCCGCTTTTCGATTAGGATGATTTTGGGAAGAAACACTATTTTTTTCATTCAAAATTCATTTATTTCAAATCTTTCCGTTATCACTGTCATCAATAAGTTCACTTCCTCAAAGAAGTGAATATCCGTTTTTGGGAGAGTCTTCCGTGATTTTGACCAATGAAGTTGTCTGTTGTGCCTGCCAGCCGTCACTGTGGTGCGAGACTATGCATTTGGTGTACATAGGACGAATTTAAATGTGACTGCAGAAGTCAATTCCGCGTTAACAAATAATGGGGTCTACCTTCATCTTTTTTCGTGCAGGCTGATGGCTAGCCGTAAACTACAATTCCAAAGTTTTGGGGTTTCGCACCACGTGATCCTCTTGGCAGCAAAGTGCTTAAGAATGCCGCCAAGGGGAGCTTTGAAAACATGGGTCATTTTCAAGCAATAATGTTTCCTTTGTAGAAAAAGTACAAACTGAAATTGGAATCAAAGTTTATTTAAACCGATGGAAATCTTCGATAGACTGATCATTGAAATGGGCGGTCTCACTGTCTTCACGTGCAAAATAACGAATATGAAGTTCGACAACGACTGCTTGGATTACACGAGCCAGCTCGGATATTTGAAATGCATAGAAGCCGTCGCGAATCTCAAAAGGGAAATTTTACGCGGTGAAGACCCTCTTGTCGATCCTATAGTCCTTATGACTAAATCCTTATATTAAAAACAGAACAGATTAATAACGTTTTTATTAAATAAATTATTCATTGATAACAGATTCGATCCATTTGACGTAATTGGGAACTTTGGTGTAGATCCCGTATTTTCCTTTTTTTCCGCATCCTTCGCCGAAGCTCGTTATCCCGAAGATGGTCCAACGTCCTGACTGGTTGCAGAGAAGGGGTCCGCCTGAATCACCGGCGCAAGTGTCCATCCTACCTTTTCTGTATCCCGCGCAAAACATGTTTTCCGTTATAATCGTTTGGTATTTCTCGTAGACTACTCGCACGCTTGGTTCGGTACAATCGGCACCTGAAAGGGTTGAAGTTATTCTTTCTTTCTGCCCATGTACGAAAAGGGTTTTTACCTTTGCCTCATGAAGTACATCGCTCCCATACTCGTCATGATTGTTCTGCTTCCCCCATCCTAATATCACGCATAAGCGTTTGGTCGGAAGTTGATCCGTTTTTGGAAGACAAGCGACTTTTGCCTTTTCCATCAGGATGCGAGGGTAGCCTGAGAAGCGCGACGTCGTTATCCACCGTCTCGACGTCGTATTCTGGATGTATTATAGATTTCTTAACCTAAAACAAAAACATGATTCACCACGGAGTCCGTGGTTCGATCCCGGGTTATGTAGAGGGATTTTTGTTCTTTCCTTCCACATAATCCGTTGATTAGAGTTGGTTGGCACTCCTTAGATGGCTCTGAAAAGGGCGCCAATATGGCAAGGGCCCCGCCTAGCACGGGAAAGAAAGATACGAGGGATGTCCAAAAATTAAAGACCGTTTGTATTTTGCCGCCGTACGGGCGAAGTATTCTGCCAGATGGTAGCACTAGCTTGCAGCGGGAAGTTCCCCCTCCACATCGCAACTGGTCTCATCTCTCTATCTTATCCAGTGTTGCTTCGGCAGCCGTTCGCGATGGACGTCCCGCCGGTTGTGAAGTTTCCGTTTCCTAAACGCGGAGAAACTTCGCCCGGTCGAAATTCATAGACGTTTGACGGCTATTTATGGCAATGTTATGAATGAGCGCTGTTGTTACGCTAATGTTAGGAATGTTATAAATAGCCGTCAAACGTCTATGAATTTCGACCGGGCGAAGTTTCTCCGCGTTTAGGAAACGGATGACGGAGCGAACTTCACAACCGGCGGGACTCGGCACCGGGACGTCCATCGCGAACGGCTGCCGTAGCAACACTGGATAAGATAGAGAGATGAGACCAGTTGCGATGTGGAGGGGGAACTTCCCGCTACAAGCTAGTGCTACCATCTGGCAGAATACTTCGCCCGTACGGCGGCAAAATACAAACGGTCTTTAATTTTTGGACATCCCTCGTAGTTGGCTCTGAAAAGGGCGCCAAAATGGTGAGGAGCACGGGAAAAGAAGGATGGGAATGCTCGGATGTCCATGGCCAAAATATTGAGCTTCTAATGCGTTGCTTTAACTCACTCTCAGTCTTATCTCCTTTCCTTCGTTAGTACTCAAGTCGTACTCTCCTATAGTGACGTATAGACGCCTTTTAACACAATGAGCAGCTGTAAGTACCCATTTAGTGTTGATCAAAGTCCCTCCGCAAATGGCCTCCTATAAAAGAAATAAATATTTGATTTTGTATGAAGAAATAAACCTTGTGGCGGTTGAGAACTGCGACTATCCAGGGCCATTTGCCATTTTGGCTCGGCCTACCTCCGATTATCCTCAACATATTCGTCATATAACCCGTATAAGCCGTGCTGTTCGCATCCGGAATTCCACATGACATGTCGTTATTAGCTTCCAGAGATACTTGCACACCTCGCCCTCCTCGCGACAATTCATTATTAACCCTGCTCTCTGTCGCATTCTCATATCCATCTTGAAATTTCATCTTTAACTCAATTTAAACAATTTTAAATTTACCGCTCATTTCCAGAGGTATCTTGCTTTGTATCATTTGCTCACAATCAGTGCCTTCTGTATAGCAGAACGCCGACTGACGTATCACTTCGTTACCGCACAGCTCAACTTTTTTACACCATCTAAAAAGTATTAAATTCATCTGAAAAGAGAAAAACCCAACCTGTATCTTTGTGTATGGCACGTCTTTGAGCAAATCGTCCACCGACTCCATTTACTGTAAATCCTTTTCCTCGGAATATTGTTTTTCGGAAGAATCATATTAACACCGAGCTTTTTTATGTATTTACTTGAATTATTCAGGATCTGAAAATGATCAACGAAGTCAATAGCGGTGCTTGGCGAGCAGTACGATGTAATTAGGCCAAAAAAAAAAGTTCCATCTGCAATACTCATTTGCCAGAGGGTTTCGAGAAGCGGCGGAGGAGAAAAATGTCAAAAGCGCTTTTTATCGGTTTTTATGAAATATCTCGAAAACGATGGGGTATAGCTCGAAATATATTAAGTACAAAAATAATCTTCATTAAATTTTCAACAAAAAGTATTTTTCTAATAACCTTCCTAAAGTGAACGGTTTCGGAGTTAAAACCGTCAAAAAATACCAAAACGTCAAAGAGTGGTATTTTAGCAAAAAGTTAAAATTTGTTGTAATTTTTGAAAAAAAGTAAACTATTGGTGTACAAAATGAAACTCAGCCACAGGGTAAATTTGAATTTTGTAGAGTTTCATTTTGTACACCTAGTAGTTCATTTTTTCAAAATTTTAAACATTTTAGGCGTTAAAGTCCATCAAAAGTTGACCTTCTCCGTGTAAGAAGGTTATTGAAGTATAACCATTAAGAAGGTTAATTTTTAAAGGCTTGTAAATCGTAAACCGTTACAGATATTGAAAAAATGCACTAAATAAAATCTGTTGGAAATTTAATTCTCTTTAATTTTTATTCTATTCATTTTTTCTCTAGGACCCACTGTTTTCAAGATAAATTTATTTAAAAAAAAATTATTTTCCGAAAATGGTGCATCCTAGAAAAAAATAATTAAGTACAAATTTATAGAGAATTAAATTTCCTACAATTTTTATTTATTAGGTGTACAAAATGAAACTCAGCCACAGGGTAAATTTGAATTTTGTAGATTTTAGCCGTGTTTCATTTTGTACACCTAATAGATAGCCTTTCCAAACAACCTGGAAAGTTTCTTAATCTTATTAAAATTAAAATGATACTAGTACGGACTCCATCGGATAAATAGTTTTCGATTTTGACAAAACGAAAAAGTGTTCTATTATCAAACACTTAACCAACAACAGAGGAAGAAATGACTGTGA
Organism: Orius insidiosus; assembly: GCA_014119065.1. Taxonomy (NCBI): domain Eukaryota; kingdom Metazoa; phylum Arthropoda; class Insecta; order Hemiptera; family Anthocoridae; genus Orius; species Orius insidiosus. The sequence goes on from JACGAQ010000147.1 coordinate 65,304, forward strand.
TAACGGGTATCTCACGACGCGTTTCGGCTTAATAAGCCTCGTCAGGTGAGCTATTCCCTCTATCACAATCATTTCTATCTTTTCTCTGTGGACCTATCTACTAGAGAATTAGTGGAGACTGCGGGAAGCTGGAGACAACTCGTCCCCCAAAAACTTCAACGCCGCCACTTCTCTAAGAGATAGAGCCACTCACCACCTCCTTGTTGGTTTTTATGACAGAACTGCTGCCAAGGCATTACTTTACTTTTTTTAATTTTTATTGCTATACGCAAATTGATTTTATTATCAAACACTTAACCAACAACAGAGGAAGAGATGTCGTGAGATACCCGTTATCACAGTCATTTCTTCCTCTGTTGTTGGTTAAGTGTTTGATAATAAAATCAATTTGCGTATAGCAATAAAAATTAAAAAAAGTAAAGTAATGCCTTGGCAGCAGTTCTGTCATAAAAACCAACAAGGAGGTGGTGAGTGGCTCTATCTCTTAGAGAAGTGGCGGCGTTGAAGTTTTTGGGGGACGAGTTGTCTCCAGCTTCCCGCAGTCTCCACTAATTCTCTAGTAGATAGGTCCACAGAGAAAAGATAGAAATGATTGTGATAGAGGGAATAGCTCACCTGACGAGGCTTATTAAGCCGAAACGCGTCGTGAGATACCCGTTATCACAGTCAATTCTTCCTCTGTTGTTGGTTAAGTGTTTGATAATAAAATCAATTTGCGTATAGCAATAAAAATTAAAAAAAGTAAAGTAATGCCTTGGCAGCAGTTCTGTCATAAAAACCAACAAGGAGGTGGTGAGTGGCTCTATCTCTTAGAGAAGTGGCGGCGTTGAAGTTTTTGGGGACGAGTTGTCTCCAGCTTCCCGCAGTCTCCACTAATTCTCTAGTAGATAGGTCCACAGAGAAAAGATAGAAATGATTGTGATAGAGGGAATAGCTCACCTGACGAGGCTTATTAAGCCGAAACGCGTCGTGAGATACCCGTTATCACAGTCATTTCTTCCTCTGTTGTTGGTTAAGTGTTTGATAATAAAATCAATTTGCGTATAGCAATAAAAATTAAAAAAGAAAAAGTGTTCACATCACCGACTGCTTCAACCGGACATTAGGTAGGAAATAAACCTGGTGGTACAGGAAAAAACTAGCTAATTCTCTCTCACCCCCTTAAACAAAAAATAAATCAACGTACAACATAAAATCTCTTGTCGCTTTCGTATTCGATCGAAAGCTTTTCCCATTTTCCTTTCTTTCGTTTCTTGCAAGTTTTTTCTTCCTTAAAATAAAAAAAAATTACTTTTTGTGTTTCCAACTTCTTTTTACCTTTAAAACCGTATTTTTACATATTTCGTCGACTAAGCATTTCCTCTCTCTCGAAACTTTTCCTTCTTTCTGGCATTTCGACCAGGGGGACCATTCAGAATAGAAATAGGCGACGTTTTGTCGTAATTAGTTTCGCAATTTTCTTCACACGTCTGATTATCCTATATGGAAAAAAAATAAATTATCTTTTTAACACTTTTATACTCACGTGTTTTCCGAAAGTTTCGCCTGAATTAACAATTACGGACAAGGATAAAATGATAAAAAGTAAATCCCTCATTTCAAACGGTAATCCCTGAAAACAATTTTTTCCTTTTTTTAAATTTCCATCGATAATTCAATCATTTATTTATTTTTTATCCGTTCGCTATAAATAAAAGGAAAGTGGGATCTCCACCCGTTGTGTCTGGGTCAATGGGGTAACAGGCGAAGGGCCACGTATTATTTTAATCGATTTCGGTCCTTTCCCGACCTTTAAACTATGTAAATGGAGTTGCCGCGAAAACGAAAATATCGCACGTCACTTTAAATTATTTTTGGTTTATTTTAAAAACCCTTTTTCGCTAAAAAATTTCATGGAATCAAGACATGAATGAAGAATGAATTTTTTTTTAAATTTGACCTTTCACCTGTAGGTGGCACTTTTGATTCATGAAGCGGCAGAAGATAAGCACCGTAAAAGGCAGTTTTGGTTCTTAATTATTTCGACACCTAGATCCTGCCGAGAACTGCTCAAATTTCTTCATATAATCACATTTTTAGTGCTCAAACAAAGGAAAAATAATTTTATGGGAGATAGTGCTGCTATCTCATGTTTTTGAAACAAAATGGTCCGGCTGTACGATGCTCCTTAATGGACCAAGGCACTTTCTTAAGTCGAATTTCAATTTTTCAAGAGAATCGTATTGAAATTGGGGTCCATTTTGTCACAGCAACGTTCGTCGTAATGGAATTCATAATAGCTTTGTTCCAACCGCAGTTTGAAACTCCTGGAGCATGCGCACGTCTAATTTGACGTCAGATGATTTGATTTGAGGGAAAACCATTTGAACGACGTCAATTACGACGTACAAATCCTTCTGCGCATGCTCCAGGAGTTTCAAACTGAGGTTGGAACAAAGCTATAAAATCTATTCGCAAAAATGATCTATCAACCATTTTGTTGCGCTACGGCAGTAATACGGGGCCATCAAATATCATAATTTTAACATACATTTTTAACTTTCTTAAAGAAGTTATTGTGATACCCTCCATGTCGGGTTTTTGGGGAGGGTCTTCCAGACCCCGGAGGGTCAAATCGAATCTTTACCGATCTCAACTTTGTCTGTGGTGCCGGCCGGCCGTAGCATTTTTTTCCGGAACACTTTACGGCCACAGTTTTCATCCGATTTTCACCAAATTTTCACACAAATTTCTTTAGCCGGTGAACAACAAACTAACGAAGGCGATTTTTGAATTTCGAAAAAATGGCGGAGATATTTCTGTTTGAAATTTTAAGAAATTCGCTGCGGCCGAACCGTTAATCCGATTTTTACCAAATTTTTACTAATTACTCCTTATATTTTTTAAGAATTTTTGGTGTAAAAAAATTGCCACTTTTTAGTAATTATTTTTTTTAGTAGGGAGAAATTTCATACTTCTACCCATTACGAGAGGCACATCCCTAGGCCAAAGAGCCCATAATTTCTACCTTGACACTTAAAAAAATGTCGAAAAAAAACTTAAAAAGTTTTTCAAAAAAAAAAGCGCAAAAAAAGGAAAACCCAGAAAATTTTTGGAAAAAACTTAGAAATTAAAAAAAAAAAAACAAAAAAAAACTAGGAATTTAACTACCGTCCCCTGGCTAGTCAAAAACTTCTTTTTTTTGGGGAAAAACGTGGATTTTCTTGAAAAGACAAAAGAAAAACCTTTGTAAAACCACAAATTTTAAACGGACACCCGGGCAAGTCAGGTGCTATTCAGTTTCCAAATTTTTTACTAAATCGGCCGGACGGCCGGCCGGAACCACAGACAAAGTTGAGATCGGTAAATAGATTTGACCCTCCGGGGTCAGGAAGACCCATAACCAAAAACAAAGGAGAGTTCTTTATGGAAGTTAAAAATTTTTTTTTAAACAGATTCTTTCAATGCCTTATCAACGTTTTTCTCGGTTTACACCCACTTTTTTCATAAAAAGAATTATCAATAAAAAATGATTGATTCGTGTTTTTCTTATTAATCCAGAAAATGTTATCTTTAAGATAGAATAGATTTGCAAAAGAAAAAAAAATATTTTACCTTTATGGTTGAAATTGGTGCGAAAATTTCGTACTGCTCAAAGCTGGAGATGCCATTTCTTTTAGAGAAAGAGACAGAAAAGGATGAATAACGGCTCAGTTCGTCCGTCGTTTCATCAATGGTATTCTAGAAGCTTGTCACATAGCCTTCAACCTGGTAACGGCCCTAACTGATACATCTACTCGTCGAGGACTTTTTTTTCTCTCTTTCCTTCTCTTTCTCTCTTTTCTTTTTTCGCAATCCTCACCCCCACCATCGATCCCCCTTCCGCGGATTTTTATTCCCCATAATTTCATCATTTTCCGATATCGAAAAATCGGTCGAAAGTTTTGATAATTAAGTCGTTAAGTCACGCCTTTTATCTTGATTGGATCCCAGGGCAATTAAAGTCCACAAAAAAAGTCACTTTATTTTATTTAAATTTTGTTGATTTTTAAAATTATAGCCGACAAAAAAGTAGAACAGGAAAAAGTACTCAACGGTTTATTATTTAGAAACTCTTTTGATGACACGTTTGATTAAAATCAAACGCTTATTTTTGAACTTATTCTGTACTTAGAAGCCATAAAAAGTCGTGACGCCGGGTTTTCAAATTACTTTCATTTGAGTTATGAACCATTTTAAAATCTTCAAGTCACGTTTTCTTCCAAGTCGCTAAATTTTTGCCATCTGAGAACAAAAAATACGCGATTATTGAGAGAGAAAACGTACCTTTCGGGGGATTTCGACAGACGCCTACGCCTTGATTTCGCCGAAATGTATAAAATCGACACTTTCTAGTTTGGGACGTGATAAATTATTATTATAATATACGTATTTTCGTCGTCGAAAGATAGAAGCCATTAAAAAAAGTAGTTCGTGCTATTCTTCGCATGGTGCGCTGATAAACGTTTCTCTAACCGGGAAACCCCCTTTAGCTAAGGCGTTTTCATCGCTTTTTTGGCCTAGAAAACTTCTTTTGGACAGACTTTTATTGGTCATTTAGCAAAAAAAAAGCCTTTTTTTAAAACAGATTTTTTGGAGACTTTCTCAGTTTGTGGGCCGAGTAACCCTATTTTACAAAATTTTCCGGCTTTTCCTTTACTTTTTTGGGGCAAAAACCATTTTGAACAGATTTTTTAGGGTCTTTTTGTTTAGGGTGTCTTAGGCCAAGAAATTATTATTATGATAGGTACCAAAGCCACTCCCATTAAGCCACTCCCAGCGACCAATGGAAGGCTCTAGAATGTTCTAAGCCACTCCCACCGACCAATAGCAGACTCTAGAATGATTTAAGCCACTCCCAGTGACCAATGGAAGCCTCTAGAATGATCTAAGCCACTGCCACAGACCAATAGAAGGCTCTAAAATGATTTAAGCTAAAAAAAAGGTACCTAGTGGCTTATACGTATTTTCGTCGTCGAAAGATAGAAGCCATTTAAAAAGTAGTTCGTGCTATTCTTCGCATGGTGCGCTGATAAACGTTTCTCTAACCGGGAAACCCCCTTTAGCTATGGCGTTTTCATTGCTTTTTTGGCCTAGAAAACTCCTTTTGGACAGATTTTTATTGGTCATTTTATTTTTTTGGGGATTCTCTCAGTTTGTGGGCCGAGTAACCCCCTTTTACAAAATTTTCCGGCTTTTCCTATACTTTTTGGGGCAGAAACCATTTTGAACAGATTTTTTAGGGTCTTTTTGTTTAGGGTGTCTTAGGCCAAGAAATTATTATTATGATATGTACCTAAGCCACTCCCATTAAGCTACTCACAGCGACCAATGGAAGGCTCTAGAATGATCTAAGCCACTCCCACTGACCAATAGCAGACCCTAGAATGATTTAAGCCACTCCCAGCGACCAATGGAAGCCTCTAGAATGATCTAAGCCACTGCCACAGACCAATAGAAGGTTCTAAAATGATATAAGCTAAAAAAAAGGTACCTAGTGGCTTATACGTATTTTCGTCGTCGAAAGATAGAAGCCATTTAAAAAAGTAGTTCGTGCTATTCTTCGCATGGTGCGCTGATAAACGTTTCTCTAACCGGGAAAACCCCTTTAGCTAAGGCGTTTTCATCGCGTTTTTGGCCTAGAAAACTCCTTTTGGACGGATTTTTTAGGGTCTTTATTTTTAGGGTATCTTAGGCCAAGAAATTATTACTATGATAATACGTATTTTCGTCGTCGAAAGATAGAAGCCATTAAAAAAAGTAGTTCGTGCTATTCTTCGCATGGTGCGCTGATAAACGTTTCTCTAACCGAGTAACCCCCTTTAGCATCTTATGGCGTTTTCATCGGTTTTTTGGCCTAGAAACCATTTTGAACAAATTTTTTAGGGTCTTTATTTTTAGGGTATCTTAGGCCAAGAAATTATTACTATGATAATACGTATTTTCGTCGTCGAAAGATAGAAGCCATTAAAATAAGTAGTTCGTGCTATTCTTCGCATGGTGCGCTGATAAACGTCTCTCTCACCGGGAAATCCCCATTAGCAATGGCGTTTGCATCGCTTTTTTGGCCTAGAAAACTCTTTTGAAAAGATGTTTATCGGTCATTTAGCAAAAAAAGCCTTTTTTAAAACAGATTTTTTGGAGATTTTCTCAGTTTGTGGGCCGAGTAACCTCCTTTTACAAAATTTTCCGGCTTTTCCTTTGCTTTTTTTGGCGTAGAAAACATTTTGAACAGATTTTTTAGGGTCTTTATGTCTAGGGTATCTTAGACCAAGAAATTATTATCTGGGTTTTGAGGTTTGTCTCTCCACTTTGAAATAAAAATCAATGTTTATTGATTTTGATTTATTGACATTGACGACCGGTTTCGTAGAGAAGCTCTACATCATCAGGTCTTAACGATAAGAAAAAATTTTTCTACTCATTTGATCCAATGGACGAAATAAAAAGGATAAACTGGCTTAACATCGATTGATTGACAGTCGAGAGATAAAAAACGATATTAATATTAAAAAAACACACAGATTTTTTGGAGATTTTCTCAGTTTGTGGGCCGAGTGACCCCCTTTTACAAAATTTTCCGGCTTTTCCGTAGCTTTTTTGGCCTAGAAACCATTTTGATTTTTTAAGGTCTTTATGTTTAGGGTATCTTAGGCCAAGAAATTATTAAGATGATAATACGTATTTTCGTCGTCGAAAGATAGAAGCCATTAAAAAAGTAGTTCGTGCTATTCTTCGCATGGTGCGCTGAAAAACGTTTCTCTAACCGGGAAACCCCCTTTACCTAAGGCGTTTTCATCGCTTTTTTGGCCTAGAAAACTCCTTTCGGACAGATTTTTATCGGTCATTTAGCAAAAAAAGCCTTTTTAAAAACAGATTATTTGGAGATTTTCTCAGTTTGTAGGCCGAGTAACCCCCTTTTTTAAAATTTTCCGGCTTTTCCTTTACTTTTTGGGCGTAGAAACCATTTTTAACAGATTTTTTAGGGTCTTTATGTTTAGGGTATCTTAGGCCAAGAAATTCAAGATGAGGAGGGTTTCAAGATGGCGCAGAGTGAAGAGGACCTGTTCCGGAGCTCCCTAATGAAACTCAAAAATGTCATTCAAAATAGTGGTAATTTGAGAAGTGATTTTAAAAACGACATTAAAAAAGTGATAGAGGATCTGAATATCATATTTAATGGGCATAAAAGTGAAATATTAAAGCTTAAATCTCAAATAACGGAGTCGGCTGTCCCCCCGATCATCCCCCGACCTTCGCCATCTTTTGTTTACAACTCGGAACGACCTTCTTATTCCGATAAGGTACGTAAAACCGATTCTTCCTACAAAATATTTGTTAAAGCCTCCGACGGAAATGATACCGATGCCATTTTAAAAATTTTAAAAGAAAACGTAAAACCTGGAAAAATTAACGTTGGGGTATCTAAAGTTATCAAGACGGAGAGGGGAGTACTTCTTAAAACCGCCACCAAGACTGATAATGATAAGCTTTGTTGTGAAATAAACACCGTTTGTAAAGACCATCAAATCCGTGCTACTACTGGAATAAAATTAAAACCTAGGATGATTGTTCATAATATTCCCGACGACGTTAACAAAGAAAACTTTATCGAAGAATTTAAGGAACACAACCACGATCTACTGTCGACTGATCTTCACATAAGCCCAAGGTTTGTTTTGAACAATCTCAAGCGTAAAACGAGATCTATGATTATTGAAGTCGATCCCAACCTTCGAAAGAAGCTTTTAGGACAAAAATTAAAACTAAATTGGACTACTTGTCGTGTTGATGATCATATTTATGTCGCTCGGTGTTATAATTGCTCCAAGTATGGTCATAAGAGTAAAGACTGTAAAAATGATCAAATTTGCCCTATTTGCGCCGAAAATCACTCTATGAAAGACTGTAAAGAATCTCATCGAGAACCTAAATGTGTAAATTGTATCTCGTTCAACAAAAGAAAGAACATTAACAAAACATTAGAAGTTGATCACACCGCCTTTGATAAAAAATGCCCATGCTTTTTATCCCAGATGTCCCGCCTTAAGGAAATAACTGATTATGGAGAGTAAAGTAAACAATTATTCTTTGGTGAAAATAATTCAATTAAATTTAGATAAATCTATAACCGGAACTGCTTGCTTAAATGAATTTATTTCTCGTAACAAAATTGATATAGCCATCATTCAGGAACCAACTTATAGAAATGGTAAAGTTACCGGGATTCACAAAGGTTGGCGAATTTTTCAAGCTGGTAATAACCGCTCGAGAGCAGCAATAATAATTGCCAACAACAATATCGACGCTATTCTTCATCAAGACGTCTCGTCTGAAGATTTAGTTAGCATCGATATTTTTATTCACGGATTTGAACCATTCACATTAATAAGCGCATATTGCTGCGACAAAAATGATCTAAATATAGACTTAAAAAATATTGAAAGAGCAATTTTAAAAACTCAGTACTCATCAAATATTTTGATTGGAATGGATAGTAATGCACGATCCACATCTTGGTTTGACAGATTAACCAATAAAAGGGGTAAAATAATGGAAGAATTTATCTCGTCCAACTCTTTATTTCTGCTTAATGAAAATGATGGTAAACCTACTTTTCAAAGCTCGCGTGGGAAAAGCAATATAGATCTCTCGCTTTGCTCGTACAATATTCTAAGATATATGTCTCAATGGAAAAACAACCATAATTTAGAATTCATGTCTTTTCATAGACTGCTTTCGTTCCAAATAGAAAAAGAAGCAGTATCTATTTCCCCTGACCAAATCAAAAGCTCATTAGGTCATAGATATCGAATGAAGGAAGTCGACTGGTCTGAATTCGAACTAAAATTAAAAGAAGAACTATGTCTCAACTTTGACCTAAGTATGTACACCGGCAATATCGACGAAAATCTTTCCTCCACTTTACAAAACTGTGAAAATGTCGAACTGTTCACATCAAAAATTATGAAAAGTATAACAAAAGCTTGCGATTCTAGTATACCTACATATGACCGTCAAGGCAAAGTCAAAGGCAAAAAAAGCGTTCCCTGGTGGTCAAAAGACCTGACCACTACGAGAAAAACAGTTAATAAACTACGTCGCACTTACCAACGAACATACAACAACACGACACTTCGAGAGGAAAGGTTTAACAACTATAATAAAGCGAAAATTGCTTATCAAGATTTAATTAAACACTCAAAATTTGAATCCTGGAAAGCGTATTGTGAGACTGCGAGCCGTGATAATCCGTGGAACATGGCGTATAAAGCTGCAGCCGGAAAACTAAAAACTCCACTGACCTTGTCATTTGTTAAAAAACACGACGGTAAAATGACTGAATCTTTACAAGAAACTCTCGAAGTGATCCTTGATCACTGTGTGCCTGCTGACTCCATTAAAGAGACCGATGAGCATAAACAAACGCGACAAGCAATACTATGTGATCTTAACACGGAGAACGACGTTCCATTTTCTCAAGAAGAACTGCAAGCAGCCATTTCACGATTCGAACGCGGTAAAGCTCCCGGAGAAGACGGAATAAACAAAGATATACTTCAGCAGGTCTATGCCCTTATTCCAAAAAGCATGCTGACTTTGTATAATCAATGTCTTGAAAGAGGAATATTCCCATATCTTTGGAAAGAGTCAAAAATAATTCTGCTGACGAAACCAGGGAAAGAAGACAGTAACGATCCCAGCAAATTTAGACCCATCAGTTTGATCTCGATCATGGGAAAACTGCTTGAAAGACTTATGATGGATAGAATTCTTCATTATTTGCACCGGAACAGACTACTAGCACCAAACCAGTTCGGATTCGTTCCCCAAAAAGGAACAATGGAGGCACTAATGGAAGTCAAGGACTTTATTTCTCAAGAACTCTCTGATAGCCGAAAAATAGTAATGATGATTTCACTGGACGTCAAAGGTGCATTTAATGCAGCCTGGTGGCCAGCAATCATGATGCAACTTCGAAAATTTTCTTGCCCTAGAAACCTCTACTGGCTATCTAGTCATTACTTTTCAGAAAGAAAAGCCAGCTTGAGCACAACCACGCTGAGAGTACAAAAAGACGCTCAAAGAGGCTGTCCTCAAGGATCATGCTCAGGACCAGGGTACTGGAATATTATGTACGACTCATTGCTAAGACTTCCCTTTCCACAAGGATCTAAAATAATCGCTTTCGCGGATGACCTTCTGATTTTGCTCAGTGCAAAAAATTGTCTGGATTTGGAGTTCGATGCTAACGACAGCTTAAACTTAATCGAGAAGTGGTCTGTTCAAAATAAAATATTATTTAATCCTGAAAAGTCAAAATATCTTTGCCTATCTAGAAGAAGACACATCGACGACACGAACATTTTCCTCATGGGAGAAAAACTAGCAACTACCGACGAATTAAAGTATTTAGGTGTAATATTTGACCGCAAATTTACTTTCAAAAAGCATATAGAATACGTCAGTGGGAAAGCTCTACAGCTCATAAATATGCTTTCAAGATCAGCAAAGGTTCATTGGGGCATTGGGAGTGAAGCTCTTCATACGATCTACAAAGGCTCAATATTGCCTATCATGACCTACGCCGCCCCCGTGTGGTCGGATGCGCTTAAGAAAAAGAATAATTTAAACCTCCTTAAGGGAGTTCAAAGAAAAATCGCATTACGTATTATTAGAGGATTTAGAACAGTTTCTCACGACGCGGCAATCATATTGGCAGGAATTGTTCCAATAGAATTAAAAATCGAAGAAATTTGCGATGTCTACATCACAACGAAATTAAATAAAAAAGTTACCCTACAACCATCTCTAGTCATAGAAAAAGACTTAGCTCCAGAGAACTGGAAGCATCCTGCGTTTCATCGCCCCGTGATCTTCGAAGAAGACATGGATGATCATATTCTCGACTTCAGACTATACACCGATGGAAGTAAAATTAATGATGAAATTGGCGCTGCTATTGTAGTATACGACGTGTTAAACCTTAAAACCGAGACTGTGAAACTGAAGTTAGCTAGCTGGTGCTCTAATAACCAAGCCGAACTACTCGCTATAAAAGAAGCAGCCCACTGGTTATCATCAAAATCCGTTTCACCTGGATTTAGGTCAGCAATAATAGCAACTGACAGCCAGATATCGATTGATAAAATCAATGATCGCCGAAGTAGAAACTCTATTGTACATGACATCTGGAATACTCTGTCCAAGCTTGAAGAGAACAATTCGACAGTTCGTATCAGAAAAGTTAAAGCCCATAAGGCTATTGATGGAAACGAAGCAGCAGACAAAGCAGCAAAAGAAGCTGCGCTTGACGACTCCCTCGAAATCAAATTCGATCTTGCTCCTCCATCCTATGTTCGTGCTAGGGCTAAAGAAAGAAGCCTAGCATTATGGGAAGTAGCTTGGAGAGAAACTACCAACGGATCTCGAACAAAACTATTTTTCCCATCTGTGTCGTCGAGACTTTCTACTGATCTCCAACAACACTACAAATTGACCCAGGCACTAAGCGGGCATGGTAGAGTTGGAGAGTATTTCCTGCGATTCCACATCCAAGAACCAACAATCTGCGAATGTTTTGATGGTCCTCTTCAAACTTGGGACCATGTATTCTTTGAATGTCCAAAACACGAAGCTACAAGAGCAAAGCTTATCCGGACGGTAGTACTACAAGGAGAATCTTGGCCGCCTACACTGGAATCCATCGTCAAAAAACACCTTCCAGCCTTCAAAGACTTCGTTCAGTCTCTAGATCTTTAAAAACTGTGATGAGTTGAAAGAATTATTTAATTTGTTTTATTTTATAATTTAGTTATTCATTTTATTATTTTATTATTCTTTTCTATTGTTTTTAACAATTTTATTTCTATATCTATATGCATAAGTTTTGAAATTATTTTGAAATTCTATTCATTTCTCATATTTTGTTTTCATATTCAGTTATTTTATTTTCATTGTTATTTTGTATTTCTTGAAGACATGTAATCTTTAAGGGCGCATGTCCAAAAATAAAATTTATTAAAAAAAAAAAAAAAAAAAAAAAAAAAGGCCAAGAAATTATTACTATGATAATACGTATTTTCGTCGTCGAAAGATAGAAGCCATTAAAAAAAGTAGTTCGTGCTATTCTTCGCATGGTGCGCTGATAAACGTTTCTCTAACCGGGAAACCCCCTTTTGCTTTGGCGTTTTCATCGCTTTTTTGACCCCCTTTTACAAAATTTTCCGGCTTTTCCTTTGCTTTTTTTGGCGTAAAAACCATTTTGAACAGATTTTTTAGGGTTTTTATGTTTGGGTATCTTAATCCATTCTCAATTTTCTGGAGCACCTTTTGCCGAGGTCTTCTTTTTCCTTTTCCTTTCCTTTTCTTCTTCCTTTCCTCATTCTTCTTCTTCTAAAGTAAAGCAGTAAATTTTTTAACAGGACTATTAGAAGTTTTTCCAAGCTTTTATTTTGAACGTAGAAACAGCATTTTATTGAATCTCCTTCCGAAGAGGTGCTACAGTCCTTACTATTGGATAAGAAAAATTGGTTTATGCAATTCTTCGCATGGAGCGCTGTAAACAATTATTTTAAGGTCATCGAAAGTTTTGGAAGAAATGGGAAATGCGCATGCGGATGGAAAGAAATATCGCTGTTTAGAAAATGGAGAAGATTAAAGGAACTTCATGGTATTAACCGCTTGTAGCGCTGATAAGAATTTCACTTACCTATCTCGTCTAGCTTTCTATTTTGGTCCTTTAGATAAACATCGGCCAAACCTAGTTAGAGAATCTTCTAAGAACTCGTTATCGGTTAATTTAAAATTGTGGATTAAAGTGGGTGGGGGGATGGAATCTCGTTATACAAGTAAAAGAGAATTATGTTCCATTAAAGTTTTTCTAACCCCTAAAAAAAGAAAAAAAAATCTCCCTTTAAAGGACGGCGGAATCCAAGAGGGAATGGAGTAGAGAGGAAACTAATTGGAGAACGGCATCCTTTTTAAGGAAGAGTACTAAAGTTTTCTACGTTTCCACGCCTCTCTCGCCCTCGATCTTCCCCGAGCCCTTTAAACTACGAGATAACAGCTGTTGAAAAATCGTTAAAATGTTTGTTCCGTCTATATAAAGCGACAAGTATTTTTCAACTAAAGATGTCCTCAAAATCAAAAGGATAAAATTAATTAGGGGCAAATGTTTTTCCTTTTTTCTTTTCACGACCTCATCTTCTTTTTTCTTTTAAAAGAGAGAAAAAAACTCATAATAGAAAACAAGGAGGTGAAAAATAATGGATACAACTTCTAATCAAAAAAGTATAAAAGAAGAGGCGCTGTCCATGTTTTGTGGTGTCCTTTGTCTTCACTTTTATCCTCCCCAACGGACATACCTCTTAATTCACCTTTTTTCTCCCTCTATATTTATCAAAACATTTTTTGTTAAAAAAGGAAAAACTATCTTCTGCCTAAACTTAGTTCGAGTTTTCCGGGAGAGAGGAAAAAAAGAGGAAGGATTGAATCAAACTTGTTCTATTGAAAGGCCACTGGAAACACTTGTATTTTCGAGAACTAGAAGAAAAAAAACGCGGAAAATAACTGTGTGTATACAGGGTGTCCCAAACAGAACCTAACATCGTTATTTCAAAAGAAACCCCTATTTTTTTATTTCAGATTCGTAATGTACGCAAAATTTCAAGTATATTTGACTATTTTATGACCATTTTGACAACTTTAAAAAATGTCAAATTTTAGCGTTTTTTGCGCTAAAATCCGTTAAAATACACTTATTTTTTCCGAAGATTCCAACTATCACAAATTCCAATCGCTAATTTTCATTTCTGAAGTAAGAAATTTAGGTGCTCGGATTTGTGACAGTAGGAATCTTCGGAAAAAAAGAAGTGGAATTAAAAAAAGGAGGAGGAAGTATAACAGAGGGGGAAGTATAAAGGAGGGTAAGTATAACGGAGGGGGAAGTACAAAGTAGGAGGAAGTTTTTTGTTTTTTCAAAAAATTTTATAAGTTCTTATTTTTTCAACAAAAAAATTTTTCTAAGTTTTCTTTTTTAAATTTGCAGATTTTTAAAATTATCGACTTTTTATCGATTTTTTTTTAAATTGCAGAAAAAAATAAGTGGAATAAAAAAAAAGAGTCTCTTAGATCGATTTTAACGGATTTTAGCGCAAAAAACGCTAAAATTTGACATTTTTTAAAGTTGTCGAAAATGGTCATAAAAATAGTCAATCTACTTGAAATTTTGCGTAGATTACGAATCTGAAATAAAAAATAGGGGTTCTCATTTGAAATAACGAAGTTAGGTTCTGTTTGGGACACCCTGTATATCCAAACGCATTTTAAACTACACCATCAAATTCTTTGATTTAAATTAAGGGGGGGTTTACATTTCACTTTTTTTCATAAAACCATTTTTAAACGCTCATGCCATGTGGTTCCGGACACCCTGTATACATGTTTTTTTCTCTTCTTCAGGTTTTTAAAGTTCCACAATTTCTATAATAAATCCCTAGCTGTTGGTCAAAGGTTGGAAGTTGAGGATTAGGGTCGGAAAGAACTGGGAGAACACCATTCAACATAACGCATTTCACCCTAAAGCAGTTGAACGTAAAAAAATCTGCATTTCTACATAAAAGTCTGTGGTTCACCATAATGCGTTTCGGCACAATGCAATTGAACATTCAAGCTCTCAAAATTTCAAAAATTTGATGCATTTCAACATATAGCGTTTTGCCATAACGACTTTTTCAATAAATGCAAGTCGACATAAAAAAGTGCAAGTCACCATAACGCTTCTCACCATAAAAGCCTCTCTTTAAACTTGTTGTTTCAATAAAACTGTTTCTGTCGTTTGGGCATAATACATCTCACCATAAACTAGGGACAGCCAAAAAAAGTTCCGGTTTGAAGAGCTTCCAACGATAACTTCCTCAAGGATACAGGAGGAGGAAGTATTAAGTAGGAGAACACAGGTAGAGAATGTACGTAGGAGGGGGAAGCAAATTTCAATAGTACATTTTCATTCAAATTTAATTCAATTAGTAAAACCCAATTTTAACATACAATCTGTGCATAGTAAAACATTTATGCATAATAAAAAAAAAAAAAAAATTATTTTGAAAATTTTATATCAAGGTAGAAATTCAGTACGGTTAGCCAAAGAGAGGCCGCCCTCGAGCCGGCGAAGTGACTCACATTTCTGCCTAGAAAAATTATTAAGTAAAAAAAATTTTGGAAAATTAAAATTTTAAAAACATGGAAAATTTTTAAATAATTCAAGGAATGTTTAGTGAAAATTTGGTGAAGATCGGACCAACGGTACGCCCACAGCGCTCATTTTAAATCTTTGAACAGTCATATCTCCGCCATTTTGAAAAATTTCGAAAAAAGCTCTCGTCATTTTCAAGATTTCTGTGAAAGGAAGCTTGTGTATAAATTTGGTGAAGATCGGATGAAAATTGCGGCCGTGAAGTGTTCCGGAAAAAGTGGCGACGGACGGCCGGACGGCCGGCACCACAGACAAAGTCAGGATCGGCAAAGATCACTTATCAGATTTATCCTACGGGGTCTGGAAGACCCTTTTCTAGTAACAGGGGGTCGGAGGGTATCACAGTAACTTCTTGAGGAAGTTAACAAGCAACGCGGTTATGGCGAGACGACAGAAACAGTTTATGGCGAAACGACAAGTTCTTTAAAATGATAGTTTCCTTTATGTTCAACTGCGTTATGTGGAAACGACAAGTCGAAACGACAAGTTAGTGTTAAATCTCTTTTTTATGGTGAGACGTATTATGTTCAAATGCATTATGGAGAACGTTTTCGACTATTGTCTTTATGTTGAGTTGCAGAATTTTTATGGTGAACATTCTGCTATTTTATGGTCAAATGCATTATGACGAACCGCATTATGTCGAAATGTATGCAATCGAAAGAACTGAAGGACTTGACTCTTAACAACCGTCTTAAGACAAATCGACCAAATATTGAAACGATGAATCTGTTTGTTATCCTCTCGGAGCTGAAAAGTTTCCACGTCGAAAACCGCCGGGAGAAAATCCTTTTCCGGCCGACGTCGGGAATCACGTAAAAAGACAATTTGAAGCGCTCATGCGGAAAGCATGTATCATCGTAAAAAAACGCAAGGAGGCGGAATGTATACCAGTAAAAATAAATCTTTATGCTAATTTCGGGACATCTGAGACATTGTTATTCAACGGAACCGCGCGGAGTACCCGTCTCACGGACGAGCGAAATCGGTTCACTCATAAAAGCTACCGTGTACATCATTTTAAATTTAAATCTCTTAAAATAAAGAATTCTGCGTTTTGAATTCGTTTTTCGCAGGTGAAGATTATTAAAAGAAGGTTGATGTTTGCGCAAGGTTTAGGGGAGCCCTCAAGGGTAATTAAGGAGAGCTAAGTCATCATCCTGGAGGGTGGACAAGAAAGCTGACTCTCGCGAGATAGCCCAGACGCAAAATCCCCTCCAAAACTTCACTTTGAGGATTAAGGTGGACGCTGAGGATTAAAGAGATTGACTATATTATGAAGAGAGAAAAGGCACAATTTCGGGTGCTTTCAAAAATGCATAATACGATTTTGGAAATCATATTTTGGGAAAGCGAAACTCGCTAGATGGCCCTTTTTTCAGCTTCTCTCCTTGCTTTTTATAAACTTGTTGGGAAAAGCAAGGAAAGGATGTAGATGCAAGCCGGAAAACTATGAAATCTCTCCGTCTTCCGACGTTGGGCCGAGGAATAAAAAACACTTTTCACTTTACTCATTCAGAACAAGAACCACATTTAAAATAAACACCAACTACTTAGTTTTAGAGAGAAGAGGACAGGAACTTCCTCTCTGCTGGCATTCTCAAATTCCAGCCCTCTTTCGCCAGCCACTCACGCGCCTTCACCGAGAGCACAAACCTGACTACCCTCAGTCACCGGTCTCCGAAGAGTGCCCTAACCCCCTCTCACATAAGGGCGGCTGTACCCTTCACCTTCGCCTTCACCTTCTTCACTTCTACACATATCGAAAAGAGCAAGTCTACAGCGAGAGGATGCACCTTATGGAGACACTTACAGTGTTACCCTCTTCTCTTTAAACCAAAAAATATTCCAATCCCCGACAAACCTTTTGTGGCTTAGCACACTTCTTTTGACTGAGAAACCCATGGTATTTAGGCGTTTGATACAAAGAACTCCCTTTTACAAAGTCTTTCGGTATTCTCTTCGCTTTTTTGGCCTAACTCCTCCTGTTGAACAGATTATTAGGGTTTTCCTCGATGACCCCATTTTACCGAACTTGCTTTTCCAGTTTTGGGACCGAGAAATCTCCTTATACTCATTTTTCTGGCGTTTTCGACGCGGTCTTTACCGATCATCAGGTTGTCTGCGGTGCAGGCTGTGCAACTTCTCGGGCGATCCTTTTGCTTTTTTCGCCTCAAAGGACGAAAAGTTCCAATGTAGTTTTATAATTGACGTTTTGATCAACAAAGGGCTAACTTACGTAACTATTCAAAACTTGATTAAATTAGAAGACTAATTAAGACTCTAGTATGGGTGATTATGTGTGTTGGAAGTAAAAGGGGAGTTCCTACAAGAAGGACGTGTGGGTTTAGGAAACCCCTCCCCTTACCCATCTTATGAATAATGACTTGTATACAAAACAAACGCCTCTCATTTATTTACAAAGAAGACGATAACAAGAACGAGAATTAGGACCGTTTTGTCCTTCCTAAAAGGCCTTGCTAAAAATTTATAAACTGAAGAAACTTTTTTTAGGTTCGTTCTGCATCGAGCTTCCGGCGATCGTTTCCGTTTCTTCGTAGGTGTCCTCCCGCTCGCAGAGTTCCTCGTAGGTTACCAGGTGGAGTTGACGTCCGCCGAGATCTCCCGGCCCGAGGCAACGGGGCTCAACCGGCCAAACTTTCTCGACATTGTCCTTAACCCATCTGGAACAACAAGGTCGTCATTTTGTAGGACTCCTCATTTTAAATGGTTATTGAAATGGATGTTGCTCAACAGTCTCGACTTCTTTTCCATTTTTGTATAAATAGGATGGCTAAATACATTAAAAAAGATAATTTCATTTATGCCTCGTTTACGCAGTCGAGAAAGAAAGAAGAAGTTATACCAAGCTCACCACGCCCGTGTTCCAACGATTTTTGGGATTTGTGCATGAATCTACAGCGAGCCCCCAAATGGAATCTAAAATACAGCATTTTTTTAAGCATAAAAGAGATAATGAGAAAACAACCCTTGCCCGAATCAGCAATATTTATTTCTAGAATGAATTGGGTCGAGGGTACATTCGTCGGGGTAGTTTTGTGACGTGTTGACGTGGAGATTGCAGGTGTTTTGAATTCGCCCATCGTCAGATGCGGTCGATCCCAATGACTCAGGAGTCTGCGGCGTCGGAACTCGATTTTGCGATTTCATGCTGGATGCGAAAGCCGGTTGATTCCGATCGTTTGAGGCGGGACGTCTGAAACTTCGTTGCTCTACTCGAATCCCGCCGTAGTTGCCGATTTGATGACCTGGCGCTCCGTAATGTCCGTGACCGTCGTACATAGGGACTCTTTGATCCTCGATTTCGGGATGACGGTGATCCCAATATCCTTGACCGTGTGGATCTGGGAACCAATCATGAGAATGATGTCCGGAAGGGGCGAATTGATCGTGGAAAGTTATCTCGGGAGTCGCATATCCGTAAGACTGCTGTACGACATAATCTTTCCCTTTTTCAAATCTCGTCGGTCTTCTACCTTCGACACTTTTTAAACCTGGTCCACCCGATTGTCCGGTCTGTCCTGGGCCTCCTCCGTGTCCGCCGTAACTTGGCGGCGCTATGGCCACACTTTTGTTGTCGAAACGGACGTTGGAGTTGTTCTCAGTTCTCTTCTGGCTTGCGGGTGGCGGAGTGGGACGTGCGCCTCCCGATCTTCCTGGAAATCCTGATTGCCCGGGTGCACCCCTTGTCCTCCGCCGTACCCTTGCATGCCTCTTTGCTGTCCTTGGGGTGCTGGTGGACCTTGTGCACCTTTCGGCTGACCAGGAGCTCCAGGCGCACCACCGTATTGCCCTCTCTGCTGTCCAGGAGCTCCTTGCGCACCACCGTATTGCCCTCTCTGCTGTCCATACGGCTGAGGACCTTGCTTCGGAGACTGAAACATCTGATTCGGCGGCGGAGCCTGAGGACCCTGATACCTTCCACCACCTGCACCGCCGACTCCTCCGCCGCCTCCTCCTCCACCGCCGCCACCTCCACCCGGAATCACCGATATTTCTTTTCTTCTATACATCGGGCGACGGCGGAACACAAAATTTTATTTCAAACTTTTCTCATTTCAACATCTGTTTCAGAATTTTTTTTAAAATCAGTTTCTCCACGTCCTCAACGTCAAACATCATTTTCAACCTCCGAAACATTAATTAAGCCACAGAAAGTAATTATTCCGTCAAAATTTCGTTGGGAATTCCGCTTTGAGGATTGAAAATAAGGGAAGGGGAAACGGCGAGGTTGAAACTTCAACCATTTATCATGTATTAACAATGGTTCGTAATCATAGCGCGAAATCCTAACGCCCCCCCGCCCTCCCCAAAACTTTCATGCTTTACTAAATATCACTTCTAAGCACTTCAAATTATCTCATAGTTTTTATTCATGTTACCTCCAACATAACAAATATTGTAATACCCACTCATAAAGGAAAAATGGCAACAAAAAGGTCGCCTACAATTTATTTAGGTCAAAATTCGAGATTGAACATTTAAAAAAAATAATAATGATTATTATTATTGAAAAATCCTTTGAGGAATATAAACGCAATAAAAAATAGTAATAAGAATTAATTACCTTGAGAAATATAAAATGGAGCAGTCGCAGTGCCAAGGATTTTTGATCAATTTTATCGCCGATAGATTCTTCAGCGGTTCCATACTCCCTTCGGGCAACATCATCAGCTTGTTCCCATCGATTTGCCTAAAATCCAAAATATTGTTATTGTGGGATGCTTCATCAACACTTATTTAGAATAGAAAGATGTGTTATGTGTGGTGCGATTTATTAGAACTCTGATCTAATTAAAGAAAAGAAGGGTGAAGGTGTGAGGTGCTGTGTGTCGAGCGATGGTGTGTCGAAGATGCGAAGATGCTGGAACGCGAACTGTCGAGCTGTGAGTGTCGCAGATGTCGAAAAGTTCGTTCCGAGGTTGAAGTTCCAATTCAGCTGGTTGAAGAGGTGCGGAACTGCTGGCACCGTCGATGAGAGATCAAGACGTGCCAGAAGCTATTCTTGTTCTGTGTTTGTATGTTGAGAGAGTGTAAATATGTTGTTGTTCCATGTTCGTGTTCGTCGTGGGTCACCGATGTGGGATAGTTCATCACCACTAATTATAAAAATTGAAAATCATATGATAACCTTGTCAATTTGGGTAGGAATATTTTACAGTTCATCACAAGAAAAAAGTACTAGTTTGAAGAGCTTCCTTAAAGAGCTTCTTTAAGGAGTTTTAAGTTAAAGTTTTAAGCTTCCTTAAAGAGAAGTAAAAATAAAGGAGGGGGATGTATAAAGGAGGGGAGGTATAAGGGTGGGGAGGTATAAGGGAGGGGAATTATAACGGAGGGGAAGTTCTTTTTTTTCGAAAATTTTTCCAAGTATCAAGGTAGAAATAATGGGATTTTTGCCCAAGAGAGGTCCCTCTCGTAAGGCGTGGAAGTTTGAAATTTCTCCCTACTAAAATGATAATGTAAAAAAAGTACTGGTTTGAAGAGCTTCCAACGAAAACTTCCTTAAAGAGAAGAGCTCCTATATAGGAGGGGGAATTATATGGGAGGGGAAGTATAACAGAGGGGGAAATATATAGGAGGGGAAGTATAACAGAGGGGGAAGTATAACGGAGGGAACGAACGAATAACGAAGGGAGGGAAAGTGTAAAGGAGGGGGAAGTATAAAAGAGGGAAAGAATAAGGGAGGGGGATGTTTTTTTTCCGAAAAATTTTCTGTTTTTTTTTTCTAAGTTTTTCCGGTTTTTTTTTCGAAAAATTTTCAGTTTTTTTTTTTTCGAAAAAATGTCTTTTTTGTTCGAAAAATTTTCTAAGTTTTTTTTTCCCTAAAATTTTCCGGGTTTTTCTTTTTAAGTTCTTCTTTTCCAAAATTTTTTTTAAATGTCAAGGGCTCTTTGGCCTACGGATGTGCCTCTCGTAATGGGTAGAGTATAAAATTTCTCCCTACTAAAAAAAAAATGATAAGAAAGTGGCAATTTTTTTACACTAAAAATTCTTAAAAAATATAAGGAGTAATTAATGAAAAATTGGTGAAAATCGGACCAACGGTTCTGCGAATTTTTTAAAATTTCTAACAGACATATCTCCGCCATTTTTTCGAAATTCAAAAAGTTTCTTGTTCACCGACTAAAGAAAATGTGGTGAAAATCGGTTGGAAACTGTGGTCGTAAAGTGTTCCGGAAAAAATGCTACGGCCGGCCGGCACCACAGACAAAGTTGAGATCGGTATAGATCCATATTCTAACCCAAAAACCCAACGTGGAGGGTATCACAATAACTTTTTTATGGAACTGCACCCATTCCAATAGGCAGATTTCTTAGAATCTACGTAAAAATGATGATAAGTGCCTATTTAAAATTTTCTCTTTATTGATTAATAATTGAAAAAGAATATATTTATTTAATGCAAAAACCTCATTTTTCATTTTGGAACACGGTTAAAATACCATAAATCACGTCCTAACCAATGACCCCGTTTCTTTTGAAAATCCCTTTTTTACTCGATCCCTTCCCCGGGTTCGGTTTATCAAGCCCGACATTCCACTCTGATTGAAAGGCAAATATAAAAATTCTAGGATTTCATTTTCATACTTTTTTTTTCCACCCCATCTTTTTCCCAAGGACGAAATAAGGAAATCAAGTTAAGGGAGATCGTGAAAATACGAGAAATCGCGGTCTTTGACGGCAGATGCTTCAGCATCAAAGGCTTAATTGCATAAATAAAAAAAACTTAGTTGCTTAAAAGTCTTTTTATAACTAGCTTTTGTTCTTTTGGTCAGAGACCTTGATCACCGACCCACGTTTTAGTATACCTACTAAATAAATTGGTATTTTATAATAATAGAGAAAAAAAATTCCGTTTACTCAAAAAGCAGGGGTGGAATGTGGGAGGCATGTAAATTAATAATTTTGTTAACGCGAAATTCGATGGAATAAAATAAATAAAAGAGCCCACCAAAAATAAATCAATTTTTGCCCTTTTGAAACTTGTACAGTTTGAAAAGCCTTCAAAAAATGAATTTTTTAATAATTAACTATTTTTTAAAAGTTATTTTTCCTATGGCCTCGAAGACCTATTTATAAAAATAGGTAAATTACGTAGGTAGGTAGACGCCCATGTCAAAATTAGCGTCAAATCGTCTTCTTACACCGAAAAAATTATTGACAAATGAAAAAATTATTTACTGCCGTAAGGAAGTTATTGTGATACCCTCCATGTATTTTTCTTCTAGTCGTCCGTGTTAGAAAAAAAAAAATTTCCCCTCAAAAAGTCCATAACACCGTTTCTTTGAGAAATCAAGAAATCAAGGTTGCATACTTTTTCAGCGCTTCGCTGCCCGGAAATGGCAGATCCTACAATGAAGTTTATTTCGTCTAATTTGTAGGAAATTTAATCACCTTTCATTTTTGTATTATAATTTTTTGGCTACGACGTACCGTTTTGAAGATACAGGCGAAAAACCGCGAAAAGTCACGCTCCATCGGCCCAAGGTCAAAAAAAATTTTTTCGGTCTTTGTGCACTGTTTTTCGCCGCGGTTTAGCTCAGAAACCGTTGGTCGCACAAAAACCTTTACTGAACTAAATTTATAGAAAATTTAGTCAGCTTTCTTTTTTAACTTATACGTTTTTTGGCCGCGACGTACCGTTTTGAAGATACAGGCGAAAAACCGCGAAAAGTCACGCTCCATCGCCCCAAGGTCAAAAAATTTTTTTCGGTCTTTGTGCACTGTTTTTCGCCGCCGTGTAGCTCAGGAACCGTTCGTGGTACAAAAACGCTTACTGAACCAAATATATAGGAAATTTAGTCAGCTTTCTTTTTTAACTTATACATTTTTTGGCTGTGACGTACCATTTTGAAGATACAAGCGAAAAACGGGTAAAATCCGCATTTAAACCCCTCGTATGGCGCATTTAACGTTTTTATTTGTGATAATTGATTATAAACTCTAAAATGTGCAGTCAAGGATTCTCATTAAATGGAAGTAATAAACCATTGAGAGATAAAAAATTGATAACCTCCATTGACTTGTACAGAATGTATACAGAGGACCGTTTAAATACTTGACTAAGGGTTTTACTGTTCGGATAAATTTAATTAGAGAACGAGCGGGGGGTGAAATGTGGAGAAAATAAGAGGCGGGAGAGCTGAAAGGCGGCTATGCATATTGATAAAACAATCTAGTGTTACATTCATAAACAGGTGTACATAATAAAAGGGTAATAAAGTCAAACATTCTCCCTCGAGTGTGTACACCCACGCCCGAGTTAAGCCGCGTGTTCGCTCCCGGGTAGGCTCTTCGATCCCCCTCCACACAAACTGATTCAAACGTATTCAAATTTAACGCTCGCATCTCGTTAATTTCATATTCATTCACTTTTAATTTTTTAACTTGCCAGGACAATTTCTCTAGGTTTTTGAAAAAAAAAAAAGGAGGGGAAGTATGAAGGAGGGGGAAGTATGAAGGTGGGGGAAGTATAAAGGAGGGGGACTTTAAGGAGGGGGAGTATGATATCAAGTATTTTTGAATTTACAAATTTTTTTTTATCGAAAAAATTTCTGTTATTTTTTCTCCATAAGATTTTCGAATTTTTTTTTTCTTGAAAAATTGTCTAAGTTTTTTTGGTCAAAAATTTTTCTGAGTATAGGGGAGACCGGGGCAGGTTGATACGCGGGGTAGGTTGATACAGTGTGTCCTGGGCGCGAAGTTTTTTATTACGCACCAAAATCATGTAAACAAATTGTCAAGAACGTTCTCCTCGACTTGCCCGCGCGCGCTCGGCACCCCACGCCTTTCACCCCACCCTTGATAAGAGAATAACTGTTTTTCACCCTTCGGAGTAATTTATTTTGATCCGCTTTGAGTGAATTTTTCAGCATCTTAAGCATTTCGGATCGTTTTCAAATTTGTATTTTTGGATTCAACAAAGAAAAGGCAAGTAGAATCTGTTTTATTATTTTTCAAATATTAGTTTTTTATGATAGTTTTTAAATAATAACTTGTTGAATTCCCGACGGGGCACGTTGATACAAATATCGTGGGGCAGGTTGATACGGTCACCATGCTGTATCAACCGCATGGTGAACCGGACCCGGTGTCAAAAAAGAAAAATAAAGTGTCAAAAAGATTCAAAAAAGCTGATAGTGAATCAGAAGATGAAGATTCTCTCTGCCTTGTTTGCCTTAAGGCCTTTTCAAAATCAAAACCTGGGCAACAATGGATACAATGTTTAGAATGTAAAAAATGGGCTCACGTCGAATGCGGAAACGACGATCCGATGTATACTTGCAAAAATTGTGAGTCGGATATCGAATTACATTTAGATAGTGATTGAAAAGTACGTTATTTTTAAAAATAAACTATTTAAAATTACTTTTAGTGTTTGTATCATCCTACCCCAGCCATGTATATCATCTCGCCCCGCATACGGGGCATTTTGATACAAATTGAAAATTTTTTTTAAACTGAAAAATAATCTAAAAAGCAAAATTTTTTTAAGTTGATAAATTTTTGGGTGGTATATGAACGTTTACTTAATGTTAATCAATTTTTTCGAAATTTTTTTTACCATAAGGAAATTTTTAAAATTCAAAAACTCAAAGTGTATCGTTTAGCCCCGGTCTCCCCTAAAGGTAGAAATAGTGGGCTTTCTACCCAATGGATGTCACTCTCAAGGGGTGAAAGTATCAAATTTCTCCCTAATAAACATTTTTTTTACACCAAAAATTCCTAAAAAATTAGGTGTATTCGGTGAAAATTTGGTGAAAATCAGACATAACGCGTTTCAACATAACAATCAACATAACGCGTTTCACCCTAAAGCAGTTGAAAATAAAAAATCTGCATTTCTATTTCAAAAATAATGTAGTTCACCATAATGCGTTTCGGCATAATGCAATGCAT
Source organism: Orius insidiosus (assembly GCA_014119065.1). Taxonomy (NCBI): domain Eukaryota; kingdom Metazoa; phylum Arthropoda; class Insecta; order Hemiptera; family Anthocoridae; genus Orius; species Orius insidiosus. The sequence goes on from JACGAQ010000147.1 coordinate 90,499, forward strand.
ATAGCACTCAAAAGTTCAAAAACTTAGAGCATAATGCATTTCAACATAAGTCGTTTGGCTATAGACGACTTTTTTAATAAATGCAAGTCGACATAAAAAAAGTGCAAGTCACCATAACGCTTCTCACAAAAAAAGCCGTTCTTTAAACTTGTCGTTTCGCCATAAAACTGTTTTTGTCATTTTGTCATAAAACATCTCACCATAAACTGGGACAGCGGAAGAGCAAGCTTTCACGCGATTATGGCGAAACGACAAAAACTTGACAGTTCACCATAATGCAATTCAACATAAAGCATCTCACCATAAACTACTAGAGACGATTGTGTGAAAATTTGGCGAAAAACGCTTCGTCCGGCCGGCCGGCACCACAGACAAAGTGGGTGTAGTTCCATAATCGATTTGATCCTACGGGGTCTGGAGGACCCTTCCCCATGGAGGGTAAAACAATAACTTCTTTAAGGGAGTTAAAAATTGAAATCTCTGGCTTTTTGAAAAATTTGAAATGAGTATCGAAAGAGGAAAGATCGATTATTTAATGGGAAGTTTTAATTTTATGAAAAACCCCATTTTTATTTTTTCTAATGTCTTCTGAAACGAACGGAGTTAAAATTCCCTTTTGTGAATCTGTTTAAGGCATTCCTTTGTGCGTTGACAACGGCCCTGAAAAGGGGCCCCTAATTTGGAGAATGAAAATTAAAATCTCCCCAGGCCGTCACCTTCCGACCACCGCCACCTTCATTTTGTCCTACTCACAATTCTTCGAGGTTGAAGAGATCCGAAAAAGCGGCCGAGTCGACCGTCCGGAGTTCGTTGTTATTGATCAAAAGCGTCTTGAGAGAGACGAGACCTGCGAGGGACGAGTTTGACAATTTCCCGATGTTGTTGTTAAGAAGGAAAAGCTTCTCGAGGGATTTCATGACTGAAAACCCGTCGCCAGGAAGCCACGTGAGGGAATTCTGTCCCAAGTGGAGTTCCCTCACTGATTTCAATTTTCGAAATTCCAATCCGTTCAGCTAAAAAGTATCACATTTTAATCATCTTCACTCCATTAAAGTAAATAAAAACACACTGGACAGTAAGTAGTAAAGGAAAGTACAAAGCTCTAGAATTACGTTAAAATTGAAATATTGAAGTATGAATGCATAAATTGAGGCGCTCCGGGTACGAAGGGCGAACTCAACATCGGACAAATTTCTTTTTTTCACTTTCAGATCCTAGACCTCTTGGTGAATACACCCATATAATTTTTATGTTAAGTTCGCCCTTTTTTCCCTTTAAATACGTAAAAACCGATATGCGGCAAAGCTCTAACTGCGATATCCGAGCGGGTACGAAGGGCGAACTCCACATCCTAGTCCACAACCCCCACTCCTTTTCCCATTTCAGGGCATGACTTTTCTGTTGAGTTCGCCCGTAACATAAAACTTTAAAATGCGAATATCTCGAAACTACGTTTTGTTGAGTTCGCCCTTCGTACCCGGAGCGCCTCATTTGAAAGTACCAGCTAAACCACACGGAACGGCCAAAAACAACCCAAATTTTCCCCTACTATACAGGGTGGAAACTTACCAATATGCCCTCAATTTTACTTGAAAACGAATAAAAAGTTAATTGTAATCCCTCATTTGGGTCTAGTTTCTGAATTTTTTGTGTTTGGCAGTGTTCCGCCGCCCCCAAAAAGTTAACTTTGCTTGGACGTCTCCGGAGACTAAAAGTTAAAATTGCAATCCCCCTTAATTTTTAGCGTAGATTACGATTCTCAAAAAGGTTTTTTGATTGCGCATGCGCAGAAAGTCCAAAACGCAAATTTCACCTTTAAAACGGCCAAAACTTCCTTAACATAAAAGAGAACCCCTATTTTTAATTGCTGATTCGGATTCTACAGACAATTTCACGTAAAATACGCTCTTTTGATGTTTTTTTGCGTAGCTTGTTTTCTATCTAAAATAAATAAATACACACGTCATCAGTTAAAGCTTAAAAAATGGAAGCACTGCAAGGATCGCATGATGACGAATGTACTTATTTTGAATAGAAAACAAGCTACGAAAAAAACATCAAAAGAGCGTATTTTACGTGAAATCGTCTGTAGAATCCGAATCTGCAATCGAAAATAGGGGCTTCTATTTGAGTTAAAGAAGTTTTGGCCATTTTTAAGGAAAATTTGCCTTTTGGACGTTCTGCGCATGCGCAATCAAAAAACCATTATGAGATTCGTAATATAGACTCATAATTAAGGGGGATTATAATTTAAATTTTTTGTCTCCGGAGACTCGAGAAGGCAAAATTAACTTTTTTGGGGCGGCGGAACGCTGCCAAACTGAAAAAGTTCAGAAACTCGACCCAAAATGAGGTGGAATTATTTAACTTTTTTTCTCTATCTTGATTCGTTTTCAAGTCTGGCCATATTAGTAAATTTCCACCCTGTATATAGCTTTATGGGCCATTAGGGGGGGGGGGCACGGCTGGGGCTTTCGCCATATTGCCGTGGCGCCCTATCCTATCCAGGGCCAACTCCAGAGGAGTGACCTAACCAAATCCACGGATTTAGTGGAAGAATATTTATTTGGAATTTTAACTTCCAAACAAAAATCCCTCCACCAAACCCGGGATCGAACCCCGGTCTCCATGGTGGATGTCCAAATTTCCACCCTGTATATATCCCCCCCTTCCTCACTAATCTTCCTCACTACTCTGTTTTATTTATTTATATATTTTCTGTAAAGAATCTTTTTATCGAAGAAACCTTGGATATCCAATTAGATGTAAGATCCAGAAATGAAAGCCTCGCTAGATTATCGAACAAGCCGGTCTTAATAAAAGTCAGCCTGTTCTTTCTCAGATTCAGCAGTTCCAGTGAACTTTGATCGTCAAATAACCCTAAAAGGTAAAGTAAAATTACTTTCCAACCGTGGAAGAGGATGGTCCGCGTAGAAAAGAGAGAGTGCGGGGGTAAAAAATCTCATTTAACTTTTACTGTATAAATAAAAGCACCGTCAGTGGAAGGTCCTTTTTTCGGGTTAGGAAGATCAAAAGGAAATTAACACAAATGAAATAAAATTGGGTACATCCCATTAGCACAACTCTCATTTCCACAATACTGGAATATCCTTCTTTTCGTAAATCAATTATTAGGTGTACAAAATGAAACTCAGCCACAGGGTAAATTTGAATTTTGTAGATTTTAGCCGAGTTTCAATTTTTACACCTAGTAGTTCATTTTTTCAAAATTTTAAACATTTTAGGCGTCAAAGTCCATCAAAAGTTGACCTTCTCCGTGTAAGAAGGTTATTGAAGTATAACCTATAAGAAGGTTAATTTTTAAAGGCTTGTAAATCGTAAATCGTTACAGATATTGAAAAAATGCACTAAATAAAATCTGTTGGAAATTTAATTCTCTTTAATTTTTATTCTATTCATTTTTTCTCTAGGACGCGCTGTTTTCAAGATAAATTATTTTTAAAAAAATTATTTTCCGAAATGGTGCATCCTAGAAAAAAATAATGAAGTACAAAATATAAAGTTCCTACAATTTTTATTTATTAGGTGTACAAAATGAAACTCAGCCACAGGGTAAATTTGAATTTTGTAGATTTTAGCCGTGTTTCATTTTGTACTCCTAATATTATTTCAAAAATACCTGGAGGAAGGTAGTTGATTTTGTTGTCGTAAAGCGTAAGCATCTTCAACGAAAAAAGGCCTTTAAAAGTTTTCGAATAGAAGCCGGTGATGAGATTCGATGAGAGGTCGATCCCTTCCAGTTTCGGCGAACCGTGGAATATCCTCGAGGAAACATTTTGAATTCGATTATGGCTGAGATTGACCGAGAGTAGCTTACGCATGTTCCGAAATATATTCTCCGGAAGCTTTTGTAAGAAGTTGTGGCTCAAATCTCTAAAATTGGGTTCCAAAAAAACAAAAGAACTCTGTGGGTCATTGGTCATGTCCTTTAGCTACAACCACGAGCGAAGGTAGTCGACTCATAAAAACGTTAATTGCTATTCAACATTATAGTTTCAGGGAATCGTAATTTGCCCATCCCGTATCCGACTCAAGGTCATACGACTCGAGCCTCGAGTCCGAATGCTGAGTCGTACACGTGAACTCCGAGTAAGGTTATATTTTACGAAGGTTATTTTGTTATCTCATTTAGTTTCAGGTTCGGAAATCAACTAGTTTTTCAACAGATTGGCTAAAATCGAAGAAGGAAATTGATTTCGTACTTTTTGGAAGGATTTTAGAAGTAAAATTAAAAAAACTATCAAGGAAACATACCCACGCTTAGAGATAATTGGCGGGAACGTTTTAGGGATAGGTAATTTCTATGTGCTGTTATAGTTAATCAGAAAAACCATGTTTAGATTAATGCTCTAGTGAGAACATTGTGAACTAACTAAGTCGGAACGACTCCCTGAAACTGGGTTATAAAGCCTCTACGAGAAGACCTTTCCCGTTTTTTGAGTCGTATACGAAAAGGGCAAATTACGATTCCCTGAAACTCTCTAATGTAAGGATTATATTTTCCGGGTTTAAGAGTTTTGAAGCTAAGGAGTTGCCCCTCTGGAGAAAAGACCAGGCAAACCTTAGGTTTTTGCAGATTTTGGTTTTTAATGGAGAGAGGAGCCCTCGTTTATTTCGCTGAAATCGTAGCCAGTCGCCGTCTTTCCTCTTGCGCGAAGATCGAAAGCCAGGTAAGCATCCTTGACCATGGGTTAAAGTATTAGGTGTACAAAATGAAACTCAGCCACAGGGTAAATTTGAATTTTGTAGATTTTAGCCAAGTTTCATTTTGTACACCTAGTAGTTCATTTTTCAAAATTTTGAACATTTTAGGCGTTAAAGTCCATCAAAAGTTGACCTTCTCCGCGTAAGAAGGTTATTGAAGTATAACCATTATGAAGGTTAATTTTAAAGGCTTGTAAATCGTAAACCGTTACAGATATTGAAAAAATGCACTAAATAAAATCTGTTGGAAATTTAATTCTCTTTAATTTTTTCTATTCATTTTTTCTCTAGGACGCACCGTTTTCAAGATAAAATTTAAAAAAAATTATTTTCCGAAAATGGTGCATCCTAGAAAAAAATAATTAAGTGCAAATTTATAGAGAATTAAATTTCCTACAATTTTTATTTATTAGGTGTACAAAATGAAACTCAGCCACAGGGTAAATTTGAATTTTGTAGATTTTAGCCGAGTTTCATTTTGTACACCTAATAATAGTTTTAGTCAAAAGATAAAAGCCCACTTTCGAAAGTCCCAAAATATCAATACCAATAAACTAATTAGCTCAAAAGACTCTTTTATCATTTTTTTTTAAACATAACGATATACTTTATAAGATACTTACAAGGTCTCTAATGAGCACGTATGGCTAAAACGCTTCCATGGATATCGTCTAATTTATTTTTGTTTAGTTTTCTGGGGATGAAAAAAAGAAAAGTTTAGTGATTTTTAAAAGCGATTGTGCTTTGTGCATCTGTTCAAAGGGCGGCCTCAGGGGTTAGAAAATCGTTTCTCAGTTTTGCTCAAAGTTACTCACAAGTGCTGGAGGCTATCAACTGTCTCGAAAATCATTGAAGGTAAATGATCAATATGATTTTCCGTCATGTCTCTAAAAAAAAAAAGAATAATTATTTTTTGTCGTTCTAAACTGTCTTTTTTTCTATCTCCATTGTTTGCCTGTCAAGTGGATGGCGACGGGGGGGTTTTTATGGAAAATTCAAATCATGTTTTGCATCCTTTATGCGCCCCCTGAACCTCCCGACATCGAACACTTTTTTTTAATCCCAAGAGGAGTCGTGACATCAAGAGGGTCCCCGGCCCTTGTTGACACGATTGTTTTTACTCTTTTCACAGCCCCCGCCGCTCTCCACAATTAACGTCAAATTCATCAAGACATCCTTTTAATACATTAAGACTTCGTTTTTTCACTAAAATAAAGTGGAGAGATGAATGCGGGTGTTTTAAAGACCCACGGGTCAAAAAGACCCTTCGCCAAGCAGCCAGATACATTTTACGCCCACAAAAGGGAAGGATTTTCTCCTTTTGTGGGCTATGGATTTATAGCACTTCGTAATCTTAGTTCATTCGTAGATGTTTCGATGTCTATTTTCTAATTTCTAATTCTAATGCTCAAAAAATTAGAAACAATTGAGGCGCTCCGGGTACGAAGGGCGAACTCAACAAAACGTAGTTTCGAGATATTCGCATTTTAAAGTTTTATGTTACGGGCGAACTCAACAGAAAAGTCATGCCCTGGAATGGGAAAAAGAGTGGGGGTTGTGGACTAGAATGTGGAGTTCGCCCTTCGTACCCGCTCGGATATCGCAGTTAGAGCTTTGCCGCTATCGGTTTTTACGTATTTAAAGGGGAAAAAAGGGCGAACTCAACATAAAATTATATGGGTGTATTCACCAAGAGGTCTAGAATCTGAAAATGAAAAAAAAGAAAGAATTTGTCGGATGTTGAGTTCGCCCTTCGTACCCGAAGCGCCACAATTTAAAAAAAGAAATCCTCCTAAAATGACCAGTCTTAAGAGATTAGAGTAAAATTTTAAAACGAGGACAATTAGTTTCTTTTCTTCGAAATCTACCTAACACAAAGGTGACGTGCATACGTGTCGACATAATGCGGTTCGTTATAGTGCATGTGACCATAAAATAGCAGAAATCGCGAGTTCACCATAAAAAATCTGCAACTCAACATAAAGAAATTGTCGAAAACGTTCACCTTAATGAATTTATACATGCATCCCATCATAGAGAAGTACTTGTCGTTTCGACATAAAATGTGTCGTTTCAACATAATGCAGTTGAACGTAAAGGAAACTTTCATTTTAAAGAACTTGTCGTTTCGCCATAAAACTGTTTCTGTCGTTTGGGTATAATACATCTCACCATAAATTAGAGACAGAGCAAGCCTATTTCCGCCGTTTAAAACGCGATTATGGAGAAACGAAAAAAACCTAAAAGTTGACAGATCACCATAATGCAACTCGCACATCATCGCGAAAAATAACCCCCTTGTGTCATAAAACGAGCTGATCCCATTGCCTGCTTGCTTTTCCTAGTTTATGGTGAGATGCTTTATGTTGAATTGCACTATAGTGAGCAGTCAAGTATTAAGGTTTTTGTCGTTTCGCCATAACCGCGTGAAGGCTTGCTCTTCCGCTGTCCCTAGTTTATGGTGAGATGTATTATGCCCAAACGACAGCAACAGTTTTATGCCGAAAGTTTAAAGACAGGCTTTTATGGTCAGAAGCATTATGGTGACTTGCATTTTTTTTATGTCGACTTGCATTTATTGAAAAAGTCGTTTATGGCGAAACGCTTTATGTTGAAATATGCTCAAAATTTTTGAACTTTTGAGAGCTTTATGTTCAATTGCATTATGCCGAAACACATTATGGTGAACTACAGGTTTTCTATGTCAAAATGAAGATTTTTATGTTATATTTTTATGTAAAAATTGACTAAAAAATTAAAATTAAATACATGTAATATAGTGATTTTATTCTGTTAAAAATCAAATAATTAGCCGATAGCTTCACTTTGAAAAACTCACACACAAGAAAAAACTCAAAGCACACACAAGAAAAAATCCAGACTTTTTTTTTAAATTACTAGTTTTAGAAGATAGTTAGTAGTAATTAAACTAGTAAGTAAACTAGCACATATTAGTTAGTAAACTAGTAAGTAAACTAGTATTTAGTAAACTAGTAAGTAAACTATTAGGTGTACAAAATGAAACTCAGCCACAGGGTAAATTTGAATTTTGTAGATTTTAGCCGAGTTTCATTTTGTACACGTAGTAGTTCATTTTTTCAAAATTTTGAACATTTTAGGCGTTAAAGTCCATCAAAAGTTGACCTTCTCCGTGTAAGAAGGTTATTGAAGTATAACCATTAAGAAGGTTAATTTTTAAAGGCTTGTAAATCGTAAACCGTTACAGATCTTGAAAAAATGCACTAAATAAAATCAGTTGGAAATTCAATTCTCTTTAATTTTTATTCTATTCATTTTTTCTCTAGGACGCACTGTTTTCAAGATTTTATTTTTAAAAAATTATTTTCCGAAAATGGTGCATCCTAGAAAAAAATAATTATGTACAAATTTATAGAAAATTAAATTTCCTACAATTTTTATTTATTAGGTGTACAAAATGAAACTCAGCCACAGGGTAAATTTGAATTTTGTAGATTTTAGCCGAGTTTCATTTTGTACACCTAATAGTATTAGTTAGTAAACTAGTAAGTAAACTAGTATTAGTTAGTAAACTACTAGTTTAGAAGATCAGGAGCAAAATTTCAAATAAATATTCTTTCGAAATAGGGAAAAAGGTCCAAACTTACAATTCAGTGAGTTTAGTCAACCCAGCGAAGCTATCTTTGTTCAAAGACGATATTCTATGTCTTCCTAAATCGCTGAAAAATAGAGAAAATAATTAAAAAACCGAAGAGATAATAAAGATTTTTTTTTGTTGTTTTTAATTAATTTTGAGATTAAACAAAAGGTTTAACAAGTGTGGAGGGAGGCGGCGCGGCGGGTAACGAGGTAAGTATTAAGACAGGTCCCTCGAGTCTTTCCTATTAACATGTTAAAACTTGAGTTTAAACTTTTCACGTTAAAACGATGAAAATTCGTTAAAATAAAAATAGAAGAAAATTTTTTTCCCGATGATAATTTTTTATCCATTAGTGGAGGCTTTTTGCGTAAAAGGGAATTAATTTTTCCTCTCTTTTTGTAATATCGAGTAGTAACAATCAATATAGGCTTATTGGAAAATGGGTAAAAAAGATGACGTACATCCTTATGACGTCGGATGGGACGGTTTGGCTACGTGGTAGACTCTCGAGGTTCTGCTTCCAACAAGTAATCGATCTTGTCTCAGGTGAGCATTTACAGGGGCCGCCCGAACATCGCGACCAACGATCCGCCTCAGACGAAATTTTCCAACCTAAAAAAAAGTTTCAAGTACAGTACGCCCTCGTTTATCCGACCCTCGTTTAACCGTTCCTCGGTTTATCGTGGATTAGCGAGGGAGCTTAGTAAAATACTAGTTTGAAGAGCTTCCAACGAAAACTTCTTTAAAGAGAAGTAAAAATATAGGAGGGGGAAGTATTAAGGATGGGAAGTATAATGGAGGGGAAGTATAACATAGGGGAAGTAAAACGGAGGGGGAGTATAAGAGAGCGGTAGTATTACGGAGGGGAAGTATGTAAGAATGAAACATCTGTTTTAATTCTTCCTCATACACAAAATATGTTTCGGCTTGTAATATCATAAATTTGGTTTCTTGTTAAATACATGACACTAAATTATGTTAAAAGGTCTTTAATTCTTATAAGTATAAGTGGGGAAGTATAACTTTTTTGTTGAAAAATTTTCTGGTTTATACGGCTTAATAAAAATATGTACTAGTTTGAAGAGCTTCCAACGATAACTTCCTTAAGAGAAAGTAAAAATATATTAGGGGGAAGTATTAAGGAGGGGAAGTATATGAGAGGGGTAGTAAACGGAGGGGACGTATAAGGGAGGGGGAAGTATAAGAGTGGAGAAGAATAACTTTTTGTTGAAAATTTTCTGGTTATACACACCATGGAAATACACACCGTGTCGTAACAAAATCTTATTGTCAGGAAAAAAAGTACTAGTCTGGAGCTGGCCCCGACGGGAACTTCCTTAAAGAGAAGTATCTATATAGGAGGGGGAAGTATATGGGAGGAGAAGTATTACGGAGTGGGAAGTATGTGGGAGGGGAAGTATAACGGAGGGGGAAGTATAACGGAGTAGGAAGTATAATATGGGAGGGGAAGTATAACGAACGGGGAAGTATAACGGAGGGGAAAGTATAAGGAAGGGGAAAGTATAACAGAGGGGAAGTATAATGGAGGGGAAAGTATAAGGGAACGAAAGAATAAAGGAAGGGGATGTAGTAGGGAGGGAAAGTATAAAGGAGAATTTTCCAAGTTAGTTTTTTCGATAAATTTTTCGGGCTTTTTTTTTTTTTTTTTTTTTTTTTTTTTTTTTTTTTTTTTTTTTTTTTTTTTCGAAAAATTTTCTAAGTTCTTTTTTTCGAAAAATTTTTGAAAAATGTTTTAAGTTTTTTTTGTCCGAAAAAAAATTTTTTTTTTTTGTTTTCAAAAAATTTTCAAAGTTTTTTCGAAAAATTTTCCGGGTTTTCCTTTTTTTTTTCCATTTTTTTTTTTCGAAAAATTTTCTAAGTTCTTATTTTCAAAAAATTTCTAAGTTTTTTTTGTAAAAAAAAAAATTTTTTTCGAAAGATTTTCCGGGTTTTTCTTTCTTTTTCTTTTTTTTTTTTTTTTTTTTTTTTTTGAAAAATTTTCTAAGTTTTTTTTTTCGAAAAATTTTCTAAGTGTCAAGGTAGAAATAATGGCTCTTTGGCCTAGGGATGTGCCTCTCGTAAAGGGTAGAAGTACGAAATTTCTCCTACTAATAAAAATAGTAACTAAAAAGTGGCAATTTTTTTGCACCAAAATTCTTAAAAAATATAAGGAGTAATTGGTGAAAATTTGGTGAAAATCGGATAAACGGTTCGGCCGCAGCAAATTTTTTAAAATTTCAAACAGACATATCTCCGCCATTTTTTCGAAATTCAAAAATCCCCCTCGTTACATTCTTCTTCACCGGCTAAAGAAATTTGTGTAAAAATTTGGTGAAAATCGGATGAAAACTGTGGCCGTAAAGTGTTCCGGAAAAAAATGCTACGGACGGCCGGCACCACAGACAAAGTTGAGATCGGTAAAGATCAATTTCGAATTGACCCTCCGGGTCTGGAAGACCCTTCCCCAAAAACCCGACGTCGAGGGTATCGCAATAACTTCTTTAAGGAAGTTAATACTGGTTTGAAGAGCTTCCAACGAAAACTTCCTTAAAGAGAAGTAAAATATAGGAGGGGGAAGTATTAAGGAGGGGAAGTATAATGGAGGGGAAGTATAACATAGGGGAATTAAAACGGAGAAGAAGTACAAGAGAGGGATAGTATAACTTTTTTGTTGAAAAATTTTCCGGTTTTTTTTTTTTTTTTTTTTTTTTTTTTTTTTTTTTTTTTTTTCGAAAAATGTTTTAAGTTTTTTAAAATTATGGAAAATTGACCGTTTTTTTAAAGCGCTTTTTTTTCCAAAAAATTTTCTAAGTGAAAAAATTTTCTTTGGAAAATTATCAAGGTAAAATAATGGGATTTTTGCCAATAGAGGTCCCTCTCGTAAGGCGTGGAAGTAAGAAATTTCTCCCTACTAAAATGATATTATGTAAAAAAATTATTTTTTTACACCAAAAAATCGTAAAAATTATAAGGAGTAATTATTGAAAATTTGGTGAAAATCGGACCAGCTGTTCGGCCGCATACTTCCACCCTTTACGAGAGGCGCATCCCTACGCCAAAGAGCCCATTATTCTACCTTGATACTTGAAAAAATTTTCGAAAAAAAAAGTTAGAAAATTTTTGGAAAAAAAAATCTGCAAATTTAAAAAAGAAAACTTAAAATATTTTTTGGAAAAAAAATGCTTTTTTGAAAAAATTAGAACTTAAAAAATTTTTTGAAAGAACAAAAAAAAACTTGCCCCTCCGTTATTCTTCCTCTAACTTAGTACTTCCCCCTCCGTTATACTACCTCCTTTATATTCCCCCTCGGTTATACTTCCCCCTTCTTTTTTTGATTCCACTTCTTTTTGTCCGAAGATTCCAACTATCAAAAATTCAAGCATCTTAGCATTCTGCATCACGAGATGTCGTCGCTAACGGCCTTCTTTGAAGTTAATTTCCATATAGCTGCTTTCCAATTTCTTATAGCTGCTGTAGCTCATTCAAAAATTCCAGAAAAAAAGTATCCAGGATCGATAGGATCATCCGTTTACGCGTAACAGCGTCGGATAAACATTTAAAATTAAGTCATAGGTTCCGGAAAACCTGTAATAGTTTCTAAATCGCATTAGCTTTAAAACGAGCCTAGTACGGACTCGGTCCGATAAATAGTTTTTGAGAAGAAGCTTCGAACGTGGAGCTTTCTTGAAAATCTTAAGGATTTGAATCGTGAATATGCACTTGCGAGTTGCTCCAATTATTCTGCCCGAGGGTCCCGCTACGCAACATTTTCGAAAGGAGATTTCGAGAGAAGAATGCATTTTCCAATTCTAATTCCCATTTGTTATTCTGCGGTTGGATGTTTAATAATAGGCGATAGGGAGAGGTGGTTGATGCATTTTGCATGTAACGTAACATACCTTGAGACTCCCATTTTATGCTAAAATCAATTCTCTCTCTACCTTTCAGAGTAACGGCTTTTCAAACTCTGTCTAGACTCGAATAGGTAAATAATAACAGTTCGATGGGTGGGTGGAGCGACAGGAAACCCACCGGGGACGAACGCGGAAAAAAAGGGGGAAGGGAGAAGAAAAAAAACCGATGAAAATCCGATTGCATTTTTCTACAAGAGTTCTCTCTACATTATTCATCGGGCGATATTTTCTGTTAGGAGCGGAAAAAAGGCTGAGCTAGGCCAAAGTCCGGTATCCTGGGAGTTGAAATTCTTTTTCAAGGTTTTTCTCCTCTTTTTTTAGTTTCTACCTCGATGGAAGGGTCGTTAAAAACAGATCAACTCTGATTTTCCGGCAACAAAGATTTTAGATTTAAAAGACGTTTAAGATATAAAAGAATTTACGAGTTTCGCTAATATGAGTTCCCATCGGTATAACCGAACATAAAGATATAAAATGTGAACATAAAGATGTTTTTTTTTTTATGGAGTTATTAATTTAAAGTAAATTATTTTCAATAAAACTTTGAATGAGTGAAATATTTTTAGGGCGTTCTCGATATATCCTCCGTGGGTCAGTGATCGAGGTTTTTGACTCACCCCTCGGAAATAAGGTTTCGTGGGGGGGGGAGTATACGGAGGGGAAGTACAAGGTAGGAGGAAGTATTAAGGAGGGGAAGTATAACGGAGAAGGAAGCATAAGACTTCTTCCAAAAAAAGTCATTGTTTTACCCTCCACGTCGGGTTTATGGGAAGGGTCTTAAGAACCCGTAGGTCAATTCGAATATTGATCTATACCAATTTCAACTCTACCTGGGTGGCCGCGGCCGGCCGGCCGTACTTATTCCCCTTCGTTATACTTCCCCTCCGTTATACTTCCCCCCTCTTATGCTTCCTTCTCCGTTATACTTCCCCTCCTTATACTTCCTCCTACCTTGTACTTCCCCCTCCATACTTTCACTCCCTTATACTTTCCCTCAACGTTATACTTCCCTCTCCTTATACTTCCCCCTCTCGGTATAGATCACTAATCAATGTTCGTCTACGCTATCTGGAAGACCCTATTCCAAAAACCTGTCTTGGAGGTTGTACTTCTCCTTACCTTATTCTTCCCCCTTATACTTTCCCCTGTTATAAGGGAGGATATCCTCCGTTATACTTCCCCCCTTTTATGCTTCCTTCTCCGTTATACTTCCCCTCCTTTATACTTCCTCCTACCTTACTTTCCCTCCCTTATACTTTACCCTTATACTCAACCTTATATCTCCCTCTCCGTTATACTTCCCCTCCCTTATACTTCCCCCTCTCGGTATAGATCACTAATCAATGTTCGTCTACTCTATCTAGAAGACCCTATTCCAAAAACCTGTCTTGGAGGTTGTACTTCCCCTCCTTTATACTTCTCCTTACCTTATTTAAATTTTTTTTTATTATCCGGGGGCTAGCTTAATAGCCACTGCGCACTTAAATCCTAAGGGATCTATTGTGCTGTCCCTTCCTTATACTTCCCCTCCCTTATACTTTCCCCTCTTCTAAGGGAGGGGATACTTCCCCTCTCTTATACTTCCCCCTACCTTGTACTTCCCCCTCCGTTATACTTCCCCCTCTCGGTATAAAGCACTAATCAATGTTCGTCTACGCTATCTGGAAGACCCTACTCCAAAACCAGTCTTGGAGGTTATACTTTCCCTCACTTATACTTTCCCCTGTTATAAAGGAGGGGATCCTCGTTATACTTCCCCTCTCTATACTTCCCCTACCTTGTACTTCCTCCTCCGTTATACTTCCCCTCCCTTATACTTTCCCCTTATACTCAACCTTATACTTCCCTCTCCGTTATACTTCCCTCCCTTATACTTCCCCCTCTCGGTTTAGATCACTAATCAATGTTCGTCTACGCTATCTAGAAGACCCTATTCCAAAAACCTGTTTTGGAGGTTGTACTTCCCCTCCTTTATACTTTTCCCTACCTTATACTTCCCCTTCCGTTATACTTTCCCCCCTTATACTTTACCCTGTTATAAGGGAGGGGATCCTCCGTTATACCCTCTCCTATACTTCCCCCTACCTTGTACTTCCCCCTCCTTATACTAAACCTTATACTTCCTCTCCGTTATACTTCCCCTCTTTTATACTTCCCCCTCGGTATAGATCACTAATCGATGTTCGTCTACGCTATCCCTAAAACCCGAGGGTATAACGATAACCTCCCTTAGAATAGGTTTTAAAATTTTCTATTTTTATCGTAAAATTTTCTCTCAAATCTCATGAAAATCGAACTTGTATAACTGAAAGAAAATGGATTAAAATGCCAATAAAAAGTCACCTGTTTGCTCTAGAGAACGTAATCTTTTCCCGAGTTGTTGAAGCTGAGAAATGAAATATTCCTCGTTTTCCGCCCCTTTTTCCAAAGGGTTTCCCTCAATTCGCAAACGGTCACGTCGCAAACTTCTTCCGAACTTTGACCTTTGAAAAGGAGAAGGGCGAGAGTTAAAAAGAAGATCATTTTTGCCGCGTCGAAATATCCGAAAGCTTATGGCATTTCCATACAACCAAGTTTGAGGATATAAATGAGAAACGATTTGTTAGCTCAACTGCTGTTGATTCAGGGAGGCTAACTGATCCTAAATCAGAGGGAAAGCCCATCTCCCCACCGCGCCCCTTTTCAAAACTCCCTTTATTGAGTTATTCACCGTTATAAATTATAATAAAACAAAAGCTTTTAAATCAAAAGTTGAGCCACATCAAATTTTTTTCTAACCCAAAATTCTTAAAAAAACGTAAAGAGTATTTGGTGAAAAGTGAGGCAGGGAATAGCTCGCCTGAGGAGGCTTTTTAAGCCGAAACGCGTCGTGAGAAACCCGTTATCACAGTCATTTCTTCCTCGATTATTGGTTAATTAATTGATAGTAGAATCATCCTTTAGCGGATTACAGACGCAATAAAATAAAAAAAAAAAAAAAAAACGAACTTAGAAAAGTTTTTTGAAAAAAAAAAACCCCGTGGATCCGACCCCAAAATTCAACCAAGTTTTAGACAGAGAGAGAAGATGCCTAAAATTACTTTCCTATATTTGAGCACTAAAATTGTTGGAAAATTTTTTCAAAAGCTCGTTCTCCTTATTTTGGAAATGCCTATACGGTCTTGGGAGCCCTTTTTCCGAAAAAGTTTTCCTTTGGAAATAGAAATTTTATTTTTAGACTAAAACATTTTTTTCCAAAAAAAACCGTCATCCATTTTGTATTTCTTCTTCCTCCGTTTCTTTTACTCCTCCCGGCATTTTCCGCCGAATTTTTGAAAAGGATTACGCCGAAACTATTCATCGGATTTTCTTATATAATATTTTTAGAAAGAGCTCGTCAGAGCCTACAAAATGGCTGACGGTTTTTTGAAAAAATGTTTTAGTCGAAAAATAAAATTTCTATTTTCGAAAGGAAAATTTTTCGGAAAACTGCTCCCAAGACCGTATAGGCATTTCCAAAATAACGAGAACTAGCTTTTGTAAAAAATTTTTCGACGATTTTTAGTGGTCAAATATAGGAAAGTAATTTTAGGGGCGAAAGTGCTGCGATCTCTTGTTTTTGAAAGAAAATGCTCGGGCGGTTGATGGCCCTTAAACTTGAAAACTTTAAAGACTTGAGAGACTCCTTAAACTTAAAGACTTGAAGAGACTCCTTAAACTTAAAAGACTTTTTTAAACTTCCCCTCCCTTATACTTCCCCCTCCTTGAACTTCTCCTATACTTCCCCCTCCTTGTACTACCCCTCTTTTATACTCCCCCTCCCTAAACTCCGTTATACTTCCCCTCTATATTGTTCCTTCTCTAAAGGAAGTTTTTGTTGGAAGCTCTTCAAACAAAAATCGTTTTGATCTCGCTCAATCGTCCAAGATAAACTTGACGTGCTTTCGACTTGAGACAACTCAATGTTCTTAAAGAGAAAAAATGAATCCATCTTTTTGAGAAAAAAAGTAAATTATTCTCAAAATTCGCTTAAAAACCAATTAGTCATCCCCAGAACTAATCAACGAAGTAAAACCAATTGGTAGCTAAAGGTGTGCTAAAGATAAAAGGCCCTTATTTGTCCCCTTGTTTAATAAAGGAGCAGTTGCGAATAAAGCAATTGAGTCGACCGATTGATGGTACGAGATGAGCGAGAGGAGAAATTGGGAGTAGATGGCGGACCGTCCGTTCTGTTTGTACCGGGAAGAGAGGGAACCCATTGTCCCTTCATTCCTACCCTTATAATAAGGAAATGCCGCAGAACACAATGGAATCCTCTCCCCACCTACAATTAATTTCTTTTACAACAATTTTTATTCATTATCAGGATTAGCTTGTCCGCCTGCAGAAAAATGTCTGGAGCTGGCCCCTACTGGAACTTCCTTTAAGTAAATGAAGGAGGAAGTATAAAGGAGGGAAGTATTATCATTTCAAGATTCAGGATTGTTTTTGATAAATTTTTAACTTCCTTAAAGAAGTTATTGTGATACCCTCCACGTCGGGTTTTTGGGGAGTGGTCTTCCAGACGCCGGAAGGTAAATCGAATAGTAGGGGAGACCGGGGCTAAACGATACACTTTTGAGTTTTTGAATTTTAAAAATTTTCCTTATGGTAAAAAAAATTTCGAAAAAATTTATTAACATTAAGTAAACGTTCATATACCACCCAAAAATTTATCAACTTAAAAAAATTTTGCTTTTTAGATTATTTTCAGTTTAAAAAAAAATTTCAATTTGTATCAAAATGCCCCGTATGCGGGGCGAGATGATACATGGCTGGGGTAGGATGAACAAAAACTAAAAGTAATTTTTAAATAGTTTATTTTTAAAAATAACGTACTTTTCAATCACTATCTAAATGTAATTCGATATCCGACTCACAATTTTGCAAGTATACATCGGATCGTCGTTTCTGCATTCGACGTGAGCCCATTTTTTACATTCTAAACATTGTATCCATTGTTGCCCAGGTTTTGATTTTGAAAAGGCCTTAAGGCAAACAAGGCAGAGAGAATCTTCATCTTCTGATTCACTATCAGCTTTTTGAATCTTTTTGACACTTTATTTTTCTTTTTGACACCGGATCCGGTTCACCATGCGGTTGATACAGCATGGTGACCGTATCAACCTGCCCCACGATATTTGTATCAACGTGCCCCGTCGGGAATTCAACAAGTTATTATTTAAAAACTATCATAAAAAACTAATATTTTAAAAATAATAAAACAGATTCTACTTGCCTTTTCTTTGTTGAATCCAAAAATACAAATTTGAAAACGATCCGAAATGCTTAAGATGCTGAAAAATTCACTCAAAGCGGATCAAAATAAATTACTCCGAAGGGTGAAAAACAGTTATTCTCTTATCAAGGGTGGGGTGAAAGGCGTGGGGTGCGGAGCGCGCGCGGGCAAGTCGAGGAGAACGTTCTAGACAATTTGTTTACATGTTTTTGGTGCGTAATAAAAAACTTCGCGCCCAGGACACACTGTATCAACCTACCCCGCGTATCAACCTGCCCCGGTCTCCCCTAATCTTTACCGATCTCAACTTTGTCTATGGTGCCGGCCGGCCGTAGCATTTTTCCCGCAACACTTTACGGCCACAGTTTTCATCCGATTTTCACCAAATTTTCACCAAAATTTCTTTAGCCGGTGAAGAAGAATGTAACGAGGGCGATTTTTGAATTTCGAAAAAAATGGTGGAGATGTCTGTTTGAAATTTTAAAAAATTCGCTGCGGCAGAACCGTTGGTCCAATTTCACCAAATTTTCACCAATTACTCCTTATATTTTTTAAGAATTTTTGGTGTAAAAAAATTGCCACTTTTAATTAATAATTTTTTTTGTAGGGAGAAATTTCATACTTCTACGCATTACGAGAAGCACATCCCTAGGCCAAAGAGCCATTATTTCTACCTTGACACTTTGAAAAAAAAGAAGTTTCGAAAAAAAAATTTTTTTGACAAAAAAAACTAAGAAAATTTTTCGAAAAATAAAGGAAAACTTAGAAAATTTTTCGAAAAAAAAAAGGAAAACCCGGGAAATTTTTGAAAAAAACAAACTTGGAAAATTCTCCTTTATACTTTCCTCCCTACTACATCCCTTCCGTTATACTTTCGTTCCCTTATACTTCCCTCTCCGTTATACTTTACCCTTGTTATACTACCCTCACTTATACTTCCCCTCTCATTTACTTCCCACTCCGTTATACTTCCCCTTCCATATACTTCCCCCTACGTTTTACGTCCCCTCCGTTATACTTCCTCCACCTATATAGATACTTTTCTTTAAGGAAGTTTTCGTTGGAAGCTCTTCAAACCCACAATTTCCACACATTTCATCCGATTTTCACCAAAATTTCATAGTCATCTTAAAAGCATTTTAGTTATTCGCAAAAAGGAGATTTTCTGTCTAAAGTTTTGTTTAAAGCGCCACGGTCGGATTTTCACGAAATCTTCACCAAATACTCCTTATATTAATAGAATTTAATGAAAAAACCTTTATGCTTCCTCTTTACTTTGAGGAAGTTGAGGAATCTCGTTTTCAATATGCGTTATTGATGTATCAATGATTCTGTAAAAGTCGGATGTTTCCTTCGTTGATTTGATTTTTTTGCACTGTACGAATATGGAGTTTAATGGGTCCTATGATTGAAGGGTGGAAAGAAGAGGAAGAGATGGGAAAGTGAGAGAGAGGGAAAAATCAGAAAAGAGTAAATCTTTAAATGAACGTTCGGGCCGATATGTCTTCCTCTTTTTCCTCTTCCTCCGTCGCCGCAGCCTCCTCGAACCTATTTTATAAATTGATACACATTTCATGGCTTCAATTTTCCTCCACGCCAGTTAATAAAGAGAGGCACTCGACGGAAAAACCGAGACCATTTTCTATTTCTCTGTCCTCGGGGACCAGAAGACGAATTACTCCAGTTAACCTCCGGCCCCGTCGTTTTTCAAAGATTTATCACCGACAAAAATTGAAATGTAGATCGATGCGGAACCTTAAAAACATCTTAGAAATTCTTCCTTTTTTGTATTCATATTCACGTTTAATCATCGACCTCGTTGACCGAAAAGATTATTTTGGAAAGGATAGAAAAGGGATAAAAAAAAGTGCGCTCTCGGACTTGGGACAGCGATCAAAGAGGCAGTGACTTGATGCGGTCCCTTTGCTCGAGTCTCTCCCCTAATTTAAGGCTTTCCCTTCCTTCTTCCTTTCTTTATCCCTTGGCCTACTTAGAAAAATAACCTTATAGAGATTTTTTACAAAAAATTCTTCACCAGGGAATAGTTTAAAAAACGATTTAAACAATCAAATATGGAGAAAAGACGAGGAAATTCCATTGGGAGAAGAACATTTTCTCCGAGATTGGTGTTTGACTGACCTAAATCTTCCTTCTAATCCTTTTGAAAAGGCACAATCGGGTCCATTTATGCATAATCTCGTCCGTTTATGCATAATCACGGTTGAACGTTGATTGAGGGAAAATTGATTTCTTTTCCTTCTGATTTTTTTGTGTCGGGATGATACTTGACTGTGGCTGCCGGGAAGGGGTTATCAAAGCTAAAGTTAATACATTTGTTGTAGAAAATTACTTATCGATCTTTATTATCCAATAGGAACAAAACTGGGTCGTCGGGAGTTTCCCAGGGCTTACCCTCCCTCGCGTTTCCTGTTAATTCGAGGCCTCAAAACAATGCAATAGCCCACCCCCGGCTCTTTCACGACTTAAACCTCCCTCGCCGGAATTTAATATGTGACACAATCTTGAGGTGATATCGCCCCTCTACGTGGACAAACTACCTCATGAAGGAGAAAGAGAGGACGAGGAAAAAGAGGGTGTCCTGACGTGAAAAACCACATTTTTCAACCGTGTAAACGGACGAAAAAAGATGAACAACCGGATTTATGGGGGTTCATTTTCACGAGAAAAGTTATTATTTATTGATTCCTCCCGTTTAAAAACAGCTTCGAGTTCTCATAGAAGCAAAAATAACGTTTTAAAAAGAGGAGATGACGTTTTGCAGGTGTAATTGCCCAAAGAAAAGATGATTTTCAAATTTTAAGGGCAATTTCGTAAGTTGTTGTATCACCCTCGATTTAAGGAGTTTATTAGAGTCATCTTCTGGACTCCTACCCTCATCAAACATCCCCGCCATTTTATGACGATTTTCGAATAACGAATTTATGACGAAAGGAACTTATAAATTATATGTTTAGAGAGAAAGGCACCCCTTATAAACTCCGACTCGTCTTAATTTTCAACTGATTAGCTTTGTTCTAAACGCAGTTTGAAACTCCCGGAGAACGCACAGAAGGACGTCAGAAGACTTCAGATTTGAAGGAAAACGATTTGAACGTCGTCAAATATGATGACCAAATCCTTCTGCGCATGCTCCAGGAGTTTCAAACTGCGGTTGGAGCAAAGCTATTATGAATTCATTGTGACGACACGTTGCTGTGACAAAATAGACCCCAATTTAGAAATGATACTCTTGAAAAATTGAAATTCGAAAGACTGGGTGTGTTGGTCTATTAAGGGGAACACAAGATAGCAGCACTTTCGCCCCTAAATTACTTTCCTATTTGAGCACTAAAAATCGTCGAAAATTTTTTCACAAAAGCTAGTTTTCGTTGTTTTGGGAATATATAGGCGGTCTTGGGAGCAGTTTTTCCGAAAAAATCTTCGTTTGGAAAATAGAAAGTTTTTTTTCGGCTAAAACATTTTTTCATAAAATCCGCCATTTTGTAGGTTTTGATGTGCTCTTTTCAAAAACATATTACATAAGAAAATCCGATGAATAGTTTTTTCGTAATCCTTTTTCCATTTGGAGGAAAATGCCGGGAGTGAAAGAAACTATCCTCCCTTTCTTATTTACAATGATTGCATCAATCGTTCCCGAGGTGAAGTTATTAGAGAGTTTCAGGGAATCGTAATTTGCCCTCTTCGTATACGACTCAAAAACGGGAAAGGCTTTATAACCCAGTTTCAGGGTGTCGTTCCGACTCAGTTAGTTCACAATGTTCTCACTAGAGCAAATTCATGAATCGAAACATGGTTTTTCTGATTAACTATAACAGCACATAGAAATTACCTATCCCTAAAACGTTCCCGCCAATTATCTCTAAGCGTGGTTATAAGTTTCCTTGATAATTTTTATACTTTTACTTCAAAATCCTTCCAAAAAGTACAAATCAACTTTTTCGATTTTAGCCAATTTGTTGAAAAACTAGTTGATTTCCGAACCCGAAACTAAACGAGATAACAAAATAACCTTCGTGAAATATAACCTTACTCGGAGTCGGGAAGTGAGTCGTTCACGTATACGACTCAGCATTCGGACTCGAGGCTCGAGTCGTATGACCTTGAGTCGGATACGGGAAGGGTTACGATTCCTGAAACGCTCTATTGTTTTGGGCAGTGTTTTTGGGGCAGTGCCTGATCCGATCTCAACTTTGTGGTTCCGGCCGACTGTAGCATTTTTTCCGTAACACTAGTAGCTCTGTGCATTATCGATAAAACTGAGTGGGATATAGACAATCGGGTTACTGAATGAGTATCTAAATCTACAACGACGGTTTTATCGAGCAATATGAATTTAATCTAAACGCCATAGAAATAAAAGGAAGAGGGAGACTGAAAGGAAAGGAGATAACGAATTGAAAAAGGTAAAAAGTCAGATGGAGCCCTGGAAAATCCAAACGTGCGGAATCGATACAGGTGTCTACGCTTAAACTCCACTAAATATGCATATAAAGCCCTTTTTGAGCGAGGCCACCCCAACGATTCTCCTCCCCAAATATGCATAGATCTAAACAAGTCTCGATGCAGAGGAAACCGTGGTGGGATTATGGAAAATCCGAATATGTAGAATGCTCGAGAAGTGGGCGGGGGAGGTTTTAATAGTCAATTTTAATATTAATGACCTCAAGCTTGAAACTGCGACGTTTAATTTCGAAATGAGAGTCCCGGGCTCGAGGTAGGGCACGCACCCGACCCACCCCATCGACGACTCACTCCCCTGATGGATTGTAGAAGGGTTGTAGGATTGGTGGGGTAGTTGTGACATTGGCCCTCGCTCGTGAGTAGGGTAGGTCGTGCGCAAACTCAGACCTCTGGCGGTGCATCCGACTCAGTGTTAACCCAGTCTCCACATCACGACCACCCTCCAATATCACAACTTCCTTCCGACTCGCTCTCTTGAGCAAATTTTTTTTCTTTTCCTTTTTTTTTCCTTTTTTTTTTCTTCTCTCTCTCTCTCAAAATTTTTTCTAAAATGCCCCAATAACAATCAAGAATGGAACAACATGAGCTTACGTACGTATCAGAAAATTATGTGTCGTAGAAAACTTTTTTATGTAGGAAAAAAACTCTTCTAGTATTTAGATCCCTTTTCTATACTTTACTCTTTCAGGACGACATAATTTTCTGAATTTCTACGTCAAACAACAAACAAGCTTAAGTCTGACAGGCTTAAACATACTTAAGAACTTCCTCCCAACATTGGGGAAATAACAAAAAAAGAAATCTTCTTAACGGTTTAACGTAAAATCGTATTATTTAAAAAACGTATTAATGTATAGCGCGGTTCTATAATCTAGAAGGCGTGGCTAGACTTTTGAACTTTGAACTTTAAATCCCGCGTTTTCGATTGAACCTGGGGTAGAATCGAGATTCAAATTTTCTCGACTTCGATCCAGAGACTTCTGAGTTCTGACCTAAGAATCCCGACCTACCTCTGACCTGACTAGAGGAGGCCCGTGCGGCTCCTTTCTCCTCATTTTACGTTCAGTTGGAACATTCTTTGGAACATTTAGCACCCTTTTTAGACGTTTTTAATTTTTTTTTAATTTTCTTAAGGTTTTGAGAAGTCTTCCTGCCCCGTAGAGGAAAATTAATTAGAGATCTTTACCAATCATGAGGTTACCTGTAGTGGTGGCCGTTTTTCATTTCATTTTCATCCAATTTTCTCAAAGTTTTCACAAAATCTAACTTTCACCCAATGTGGGTGACTCTCAAAATCGCCAAAAACACAATTTTTGGACCACAAAAAATCTGAAAAAATTCAGATTGCCCCAGGACCTAAAAAAATTATAAAAAATTGGAATCAATTTTTTAAGGCTTAAAATGCATAACTTTTGGCCAAAGGTGCCACGAATATTTTTGTGCGAAAAAGTAACTTATACAGAGTAGAATTTTTCCTCTTTTTTTCACATTTACCCGAATAGTGGGTGACCCTAAAATCTCCCAAAACGCAATTTTTGGACCAAAAAAAATCTGAACAAATTTAGACAGCTCTTAGACCCTCAAAAAAATTTTACGAAAAAATTTACATCAACACCTGATTTTTGCCGAATTTTTATGCTTCAAATGCAAACCTTAATTTATTCACCTCGATAATGTAACATGTAATAGAATTCAATGTAAACGGTGATTTCGTTTAAACTGCCTTTTGGAGAAATTTTTTTTAAGGTTTTGTGATACGAGTTTTTCTTCAAGATAAATTCGTTTCTCACCGATTCAACTTTGTCTGTGGTTCCGGCCGGCCGTAGCATTTTCCTGGAACACTTCACGTCCACAGTTTTCAACCGATTTTCACCAAATTTGGTGAAGAAGAATGTAACGACGGCGATTTTTGAATTTCGAAAATGGCGGAGATATGCTGTTTGAAATTTTAAAAAATTCGCTGCGAGATTTTCACCAAATTTTCACCAATTACTCCTTATATTTTTTAAGAATTTTTGGAAAAAATTGCACTTTTTAATTATATTTTTTTTTTGGGAGAAATTTCTTACTTCTACCCATTACGAGAGGCACATCCCTAGGCCAAAGAGCCCATTATTTCTACCTTGACTTTTTCCTTGGATTTCGAAAAACAACTTAGAAAATTTTCAAAAAAAAAACCGGAAAATTTTCAAAAAAAAACTTCCCCTCCTTATTCTTCCCCTCCTTTATACTTCCCCCTCTATACTTCCCCTCCCATATACTTCCCTCCTCTATTGTTTCTTCTCTTTAAGGAAGTTTTCGTTGGAACCTCTTCAAACCACTACTTTTTAAGGATTTGGCATTTTAACCGGATTTTCTTAAGTTTTCCACTGTTCTTCTACGAAGAATCTTTTTTTTCTTGATTTATAAGGAGAGAAACGCTCATTTCATCGGGTTTTAGGTCTTTTCCGGCTGCTTTGTACCTTTTTGGACCGAGAACTCCTTTTTAACTTGCTTAAAGAGAAGTTATTGTGAGACCCTCCATGTTACTTTTTCTCGAAGACCCTGTGGTTTATTACATTATTGAATTTTTTGTTTTCGTCATAAAAATACGCTGATTGCTATACAATTTTATTACATTTTTCCCCCTTTTTCGGACACATTTTCGGTGAAGGAAAAATCGAGGGGTGGAAAAGACGAATGATTTTAATAGAATTACTTCCGGGAGTAGAGTTCGAGAAAACCCTCAGACACTCCACCCCTTTTCCGCTGTATTTTTTCGATTAGCCAAAACGTCCTTTAGAGGATAATTGAATTTACAAAAGAAACCGTTTTTCCCATTATAATATTAAAGAAGTCCAACCTATAAAATTAAAAAGGATTTTTTTTCGAATTCTTTATTTTAAAAAAAGCATGAAATCTAATCGCCCTTGAAATTAATGGAATTATTGGGTTTAAAATTGATTTGCCCCTACTCATAGGGATTCAGATATCACAAAACGTCCGGGATGAAAATAGAAAACCACTTCTCCCTTTTTATTTTTTTTAAGCCATTAAAACTCGCCCTAAAAAAATTTAAATGTCAAATCCATTAACTTACACGAAAAATTATCAAATTTTAGACTAAAGCTTTTTGACTTTATCACTCACGATTTAGGGAAATTGAAAAGAGGAAAACATTTTCGTGTTGTATTGAACGTTAAGCTAATGTTCCGGGAGAAAAAAAAATCCCAGGTTAAGATGGAGCTCGTGACCTTTACGCCTTTATATCCTCGAAAATTGTAAATTAACTTTGAAACTTTTCCCTTCGATTCCACCCCACGCACACTATGTGGTTCCCAATTCCAACTTCCAATTAAAATGTGAAAAGGTAATGAAAATTATTTAAACAACAAACAATAAAGTTTGTCATGGAAGTAGGGTAAGAACGGTTTCTGTCGATTCTAGAGGAAAGTTTATTAGTGGAAAATTACCCTTTTTCCTACTTCAATGCGCTTGCCTAGCCCAGTTTAGATTTTTTTTTTTGCAAACTAGTGCCGGAGTTTCCGTTATATTTTTATTATTATAATTAAAAATCACTAAACTCACATTTAAGGGGATATGAGGGTTTTTAAGTTGGTTGCTTTCGTTGTGAGCAACGGTTTTCGGTTTTCCCTTCTATCTTGGAAACCGTCGCTCAAAACGAAAAAATGTCCAAAGTAAAAGTTGTAGCTACAAAAATTTACTACATAAATTATTTTATGGTTTTTTCCGTCAGAGCAATATTTAGGAGATATGAAGGTTTTAAGTTTTCAGACAGGCTCTGTAGGATTATTAGTTTTAACCTCATAACTCCTTAAATATTGTTCTTACGCAAATAATGAATAAAGAAATTTTTGTAGGAAATCTTTGTGCCTACAACTTTTACTTTGGACATTTTTTCGTTTGAGCGACGGTTTCCGAGATAGAAGGGAAAAACCGAAAAACGTTGTTAACAACGAAAAATTTGCAAAGCAACTCACTTAAAAACCATCATACCTCCTTAAGTATTGCTCTAAGCTTAAGAGTTTAAATTTGAAATTAAAACTCAATAAAAAGTATAAAATATTTAACTGTGTTTTGCCTTATAGTTGCGAATCTTTAGATTTTAACTTCCTTATATTGTGATACCCTCCACGTAGGGTTTTTGGGGAAGGGGCCTTCAAACCCACAGTTGCAATTCCATTATACCGATCTCATCTTTGTCTGTGGTTCCGGCCGGCCGTAGCATTTTCCTGGAACACTTCACGTCCAGTTTTCAACATAGTTTCACCAAATTAGCTCACAACCTTCCTGAATAGCAGAACAAGAAATTAACGAGGGCGATTTTTGAATTTCGCACTTGAGCAGAAAGCGATTATGTATTTAACAGTAACAAGAATGAATAATCAAAATCAAAAACATAGCTAAAAATATTTCTAAGTTCTACCTTGATATTAGGTGTACAAAATGAAACTCGGCTAAAATCTACAAAATTCAAATTTACCCTGTGGCTGAGTTTCATTTTGTACACCTAATAAATAAAAATTGTAGGAAATTTAATTCTCTATAAATTTGCACTTAATATTTTTTTCTAGGATGCACCATTTTCGGAAAATAATTATTTTTTAAATAAATTTATCTTGAAAACAGTGGGTCCTAGAGAAAAAATGAATAGAATAAAAATTAAAGAGAATTAAATTTTCAACAGATTTTATTTAGTGCATTTTTCAATATCTGTAACGGTTTACGATTTACAAGCCTTTAAAAATTAACCTTCTTAATGGTTATACTTCATAACCTTCTTACACGGAGAAGGTCAACTTTTGATGGACTTTAACGCCTAAAATGTTTAAAATTTTGAAAAAATGAACTACTAGGTGTACAAAATGAAACTCGGCTAAAGTCTACAAAATTCAAATTTACCCTGTGGCTGAGTTTCTTTTGTACACCAATACATACCTACTCATAAAAATTTTTGAAAAATATAAACTTAAAATATTTCGAAAAAAAAAAAAAAAAAATCTCGCGTCGCGTTCGATCTAACACTGCTATCTCATTTTCCTAGGTAAAAATACTGATTAATTTCACTATGGAATGAATTCATCACCTGTTGACTAAATTGTGAACTACGCGTTTTCTGTGGTAATAGGGTTAAACTACCAACGGAATTCGATTCACCACAAAATTTATCCATCAGAAACACCAAACTCAAAATTGATAAAAAATGAATTTTTTTACAAAATTTTTTTAAGTTTTTTATATCAAGGTAGAAATAATGGGATTTTTGCCCAAGGGAGGTCCCTCTCGTAGCGGGTGGAAGTGTGAAATTTCTCCCTATTAAAATTAAAAATAAAGTGTAACGGAGGGGGAAACTACAATGGAGGGGAAGTATAACGGAGGGGAAATATTTTTTCAAAAAATTGTTTAGGTTTTTTTTTAATTTTCCATGCTTTTTTTTCAAAAATTATCTAAGTTTTTTTTTTAAATTTGCAGTTTTTTTTTGTTTTTTCGAATAATTTTCTAAGTTTTTTTCCGAAAATTTTCCAAGTATCGAGGTAGAAATAATGGGATTTTTGCCCAAGGGAGGTCACTCTCGTAACGGGTAGAAATGAAATTTCTTCCTACTAAAATGATAGTTAATGTTAAAAAAAATAAGTTTTTTTCACCAAAAATTCTTAAAAATTAATGGGTAATTTGTGAAAATCGGACCAACGGCCGCAGCGAATTTTTTAAAACTTCAAACAGACACATCTCCGCCATTTTTTCAAAATTCAAAAATCGCCCTCGTTAGTTTCTTATTGACTGACTAAAGATTGGTCAAAATCTGTCGAAAATCAGTTGAAAATTGTGGCCGTAAAGTGTTACGGACGGACGGCCGGCACCACAGACAAAGTTGAGATCGGTAAAGATTCGATTTGACCCTCCGGGGTCAGAAGATCCTTCCCCAAAAACCCGACTTGGAGGGTATCACAATAACTAATAAAAAAAGGAAAATTTTTCAAATACTACTCCAATACTCCCCCACTTCCCCTCCATTATACTTCCCCCTCCTTTAACTTCCCATCCATTATACTCCCCCTCCTTAAACTTCCCTCCATTATACTTCCCCCTCCTTGAACTTCCCTCCTTTATACTTCCTATATTGTTCCTTCTCTTTAAGAGTTCCCGTCGGGCCAGCTCCAGACTAGTATTTCATTTCTCTTAACCCTATTTCGATCATCAGTTTTTTTTTGGAGATTTTCGAGTTGTTGCTCCTTCTCACTCTCCAAATTATCGCCATCGTTTTCCCCATTGTGCATCCTTAATTGTATTCAACGGATTTTGATTAGGGTCCCTGACCCAAATCGTGGCCGGAATCCGCGTCGTAACCCTCGCGCGTCTCCATTGATCACAGAGAACGCTTCGATTCCGTTTTCAACTTTAAATTATTCATGTTCTCTTCCCCCGCACTCCTCATCCACTTGGAGTTTTGAACGCGGGAGAAACCCGCCTCTTGAAGGCAACTTGTGTTTTAAGTCTTATTAAATATGGAGTCAGGAGGGATTAGAGGGCAAGATTAATAATAATTCTCTCTATGTCCTTAACTTGCGTAGTTATACGGCTCCGAGAGGTTTTCACACCACACACGCCTCATGAGAATAATCTCTTTCGATATCCTCGACATTAAAAACGCAAAAAAAGTTGAACATTTTTTTTAATGGTTTTCTTCTTGTTTAGGGAATTTTCCGATTTGTAAGGAGGAAGAAAAAGCCATCTAAGGTTTCATCACTTTTACGCTTTTCTGAGCCTTCCACCCCCTCACCATCATTAGGAAGTGGAATTAGAAATGATCGTCTCGGGTGTTATTGACGGCCAATTTTACTTGGTTTTCACACCACGCCCACTTTCATTATAACGGATTAAACCGAGAGGAAAATGTTCCGAGTACACCTCCCTTCTAACTTTTTTTTTCCGCTTGTTTCTCCCTCAAAATAGAAAGGCTTTAAATAAAACCTTCTTTTCATTACGGAACGGCCAAATCCCTGACTTGTCAATCTTTATTTTCGGCTCTTTTATTTTAGTATTCAATTTAAAATTTGAACTGGAGGAAAACTTTTTAAAAGCCCATAAATTCGCATTTTGCTCCTTTTTTTGGGTAATTTTCCACTTGACGCCCTTGATCTAGACTTGAAATTCCATCCCCAAGGGGAGCTTGAAAACGTGAGCACGTTCCTGTTCATCATGGCTCATCGCTCACCGAGGGCCCGAAGTTATCAAATTTTTTCCGGATTTTTAGAGGAACAAGGAGTGTTTTGATTGCGATAACAATAGTTTGTTCCAACCGCAGTCTGAAACTCCTGGAGCATGCGCAGGAGCCATAAAAACCCATGAAACGCAATTATTAGCGAGAAAAACTGGTTATTAGGTCGAAAATTTTTTTCAATATTTTCCTCGAGATCACTTCTGGGATGAAAAGATGGACAAGCAGAAAATAGTAGAAAACGTTCACCACATTTTTGGGTAATTTTTTCCACTTGACGCCCTTGATCTTGACTTGAAAATCCATCAAAACGCCGCCAAGGGGAGCTTTGAAAACGTGAGCACGTTCCTCCTCCTCTGTTCATCATGGCCCTAAGCTATCAAAATTTTTTCCGGATTTTTAAGGGCAGGATAATTTTTACAAGGAGTGTTTTTGATAGCGATAACAATAGCTTTGTTCCAACCGCAGAACTCCTGGAGCATGCGCAGGAGCCATAAAAACCCATTAAACGCAATAATAAGCGAAAAAACTGGTTATTAGGTCGAAAATTTTTTTCAATATTTTGCCTCGAAACGTAGAAAACGTTCACCATAATGCATTTGAACATAATACATCTCACATAAAGAAGAGATTTAACACTTGTTGTTTTGACATAAAATTTTTCGTTTCAACATAACGCAGTTGAACATAAAGGAAACTTTCATTTTAAAGAACTTTTTCGCCATAAAACTGTTTCTGTCGTTTGGGCATAACATCTCACCATAAACTAGGGACAGCCAAAGAGCAATTTTCGCCGTTTAAAACGCGAAAAAAAAACCTTAAAACTTGACAGTTCACCAAATGCTTTTAAGAGCTTTTCAATTGCGTTATGCCGAAACGCATTATGGTGAACTGCAGATTTTTTATGTTCAACTGCTTTATATTAGGGTGAAATGCATTTTGTTGAACGGTGTTCTCCCGAAATGCATAACCGCCAATCGTGCACAACGCGCTGATCTTGGACACCTTGACTGGGACGCGTTCAAAATCGTTTGTCAAATCAGAAGTATCCCTTCCGCGCATGCTCTAGGAGTTTCACATCGTTCTAACTGCGGTTGGAACAAACTATTTTCTATCCTGGAATTTTACGTTATCGCGGTTTTTAGGATCATTACGGAGGATTTTACTGAATACGCGAAAACGTTTCAAATTTAGGTCGCCGAGATGATTTGAGGTGTTAGGTCAGTGAAGGATGGTCGCCGAGATAAGGGTTGACTCCTCCGGGCTGATTAGCGCCTTCAACTCCCACCCTTCTAACCTAAAATATCCCGCCAAGGTCTACGCACCCATTTGTCCTTTCCATCCGTCCCCTTTTCTTTCCTTATTCTTAACCCATCAATTCCGTTCGTTCACAAAAAAGGTACGATTGAGGCGCTCCGGGTACGAAGGGCGAACTCAACATCGACAATTTTTTTTTTTTCATTTTCAGATTCTAGACCTCTTGGTGACCCATATAATTTTTATGTTGAGTTCGCCCTTTTTTCCCCTTTAAATACGTAAAAACCGATATGCGGCAAAGCTCTAACTGCGATATCCGAGCGGGTACGAAGGGCGAACTCCACATCCTAGTCCACAACCCCCACTCTTTTTCCCATTCCAGGGCATGACTTTTCTGTTGAGTTCGCCCGTAACATAAAACTTTAAAATGCGAATATCTCGAAACTACGTTTTGTTGAGTTCGCCCTTCGTACCCGGAGCGCCTCAATTAGACAAATTATTTATTTAAAAAAATGTAGAGAGAGCCCTTAGATTTTTCTTCTTCTTGGTGTTTCAGTCAACAGAGACCGCCATGGCTAGGCATTTTTGGAATGAATTTTAGGTCTAGGAACCTAGGGTTTTATCCTCAATGCAGATAAACTTTTATGACCGTTTTTATAAACTTTATGTATTTTAATTTTGCGTTTTTGCAAGTGACCAGGGCGGAAAATAATGTAAGTTAAAAAGAAAAAAGAAAAAAAAAGGGAGACGTGAAAGTTTGGAAGAGGGAGTTCGGGGGTTTAGGGCGGGGAGTGAGCTTTGTCTTCTCCCATGGGTAAAAGGAAACACGGCCCTCTATATTGTTTCAGTTTTTGCTATCTCGAGGGAACCTTGACGAAACTAAGTATGATGGGGTGGTTAAGTGTGTGGGCAAGGGAGGGTACAACGCCTTAAACTACAATCACACATACATGTCGTGCGTTATAGTATAACTAGAACGCCTTGTTTCCAACAGGCATTTCGTTTTACCCAAAGGATATAAGGCATAAGTTGATGTTGATGATTAAGGATTAAAAAAGATCTTGATAGGTAGAAATCTGGTGCTCTCTACTGGAAATCTACTTTTCCGCCTTTACTTCCCCCTCCTATATGGTTCCTTCTCTTTAGGTGATTAAAAACGATCCTTGATAGTAGAAATCTGGTGCTCTCTACTGGAAATCTACTTTTCCGCCTTTATTCTTCCCCCTTTACAATTCCCCTCCTATAGGGTTCCTTCTCTTTAAGGTGATTAAAAAGGATCTGATAGGTAGAAATCTGTGCTCTCTACTGGAAATCTACTTTTCTAGCCTTTACTTCCCTCTCCTTATACTCCCCTCCTATATGGTTCCTTCTCTTTAAGGTGATTAAAAATCTTAAGGAGAAATCTGCTGCTCTCTACTGAAATCTACTTTTCTCGCTTTTCCCTTCCCCTTTTTATACTTCCCTCTCCTTTATACTTCCCCTCCTTTATACTTCCCCTTCCTATATGGTTCCTTCTTTTGAGATGATTAAAAAAGGATCTTGATAGGTAGAAATCTGGTGCTCTCTACTGGAAATCTACTTTCTTGCTTTAACCTTCCCCCTCCTATATGGTTCCTTCTCTTTAGGTGATTAAAAACGATCCTTAATAGATAGAAATCCGGTGCTCTCTACTGGAAATCTATTTTCCCCTTTATCTTCCCCTCCTTATAATTCCCCTCCTATTTCCTTCTCTTTAAGGTGATTAAAAAGATCTGATAGGTAGAAATCTGGTGCTCTCTACTGGAAATCTACTTTTCTCGCCTTTATTCTTCCCCTCCTTATACTCCCCCTCCTATATGGTTCCTTCTCTTTAAGGTGACTAAAAACCTTATAGGTAGAAATCTGCTGCTCTCTACTGGAAATCTACTTTTCTCGCTTTTCTCTTCCCTTCCTTTATACTTCCCTCCTTATACTCCCCCTCCTTTATACTTCCCTTCCTATATGGTTCCTTCTCTTTGAGATGATTAAAAAAGGATCTTGATAGGTAGAAATCTGCTGCTCTCTATGGAAATCTACTTTTCTCGCTTTACCTTCCCTTTCCTTTATACTTTCCCTCCTTTACTTCCCCTTCCTATATGTATACACTCCCTTTTTATACTTCCCCTTCCTATATGGTATTTACCTCCCCTTTTATACTTCCCCTTATATGTTCCCCTCCTATATGGTTCCTTCTCTTTAAGATGATTAAAAAAAGATCTTGATAGGTAGAAATCTGGTGCTCTCTAGGAAATCTACTTTTCTGCTTACCCTTCCCCTCCTTTATACTCCCTCCTCCTTTATATCCCTCCTTTATACTTCTCCTTCCTATATGGTTCCTCCTCCTATATACTTCTCCTTTTTATATTGTCCCCCTCCTATATGTTTCCTTCTTTTTAAGTGATTAAAAACGATCCTTGATAGGTAGAAATCTGGTGCTCTCTACTGGAAATCTACTTTTCTCGCTTTACCCTTCCCTTCCTTTATACTTCTCCCTCCTTTATACTTCCCCTTCCTATATGGTTCCCCTCTTTACACTCCCCCTTTTTTATACTTCCCCTTCCTATATGGTTCCCTCCTATATGGTTCCTTCTCTTTGAGATGATTAAAAAAAAGGATCTTGATAGGGAAATCTGGTGCTCTCTACTGGAAATCTACTTTTCTGCCTTACCCTTCCCTCCTTTACCCTCCTCCTTCCCTCCTTTATACTTCCCCTTCCTATATGGTTCCTCCTCCTATATACTTCTCCTTTTTATATTGTCCCCCTCCTATATTTCCTTCTTTTTAAGGTGATTAAAAACGATCCTTGATAGTAGAAATCTGGTGCTCTCTACTGGAAATCTACTTTTCTCGCTTTACCCTTCCTTCCTATACTTCTCCCTACTTTATACTTCCCTTCCTATATAGTTCCCCCCTTTATACTCCCCCTACTTTTACTTCCCCATCCTATATGGTTCCCCCTCCTATATGGTTCCTTCTCTTTGAGATGATTAAAAAAAAGGATCTTGATAGAAGAAATCTGGTGCTCTCTACTGGAAATCTACTTTTCTCGCCTTACCCTTCCCCCTCCTTATACTTCCCCCTCCTATATGGTTCCTTCTCCTTATGGAAATCCCATCGGGGCCAGCTCCAGGCTAAAACTTTATTACTATAAATGTCTCAAGGAGGAAAAAATGATAGCCTTCGCATATCCAGCAACTGAAACGGGCTTGAGCGGGCTGCTGATTGCTACTGCATAATGGCATTGATCAATTTTCCTCTACGCTGGAAGGCCCTCTCCCAAAAGCCATTCACGGAGGGTAATTCAATTACCCTCTGTTTGAGAAAGTAAAAAAAGATCTTTCCTAAAAATGGGTTTTTAGACCGTAAAAAATGGTTGATTAACGTCATCGTTTAAGGGATCATCACTGAAATTCGGTTAGGATTCATCGAGAAGGTTATTCTAATTAGAAGTGGAATACACAAACTTTATTAAATGAATGGATTAAACGAGAAAATCTTGTTAGCTATTGAGCTCAGACACTTGGAACTTAAAGAGCAAACGTTAACCTTCCTTTGAATAGGAATTTACGTAATTTGAGAAATTTTCTTCTCGAAACATTTTAGTGTCCCATCTCTCGTTATCTTTATTTTACCCAAAACTATTTATAAAATAAATCATAAAGTTTTTACTTCCTCAAAACTTGTCAAAAATTTTTTCTCTATAGTAGGGAGTAATTTGGGCTGTTCACCCCGTTCCGTGTGGCCTCTCCCGGCGAAGACACTTTGTCTACCTTCTTTTCGAAAGAATATTAAATTTCCCTCCTTTGAGGAAGTTACTGGAAGGGTAGTCTAGACCTGTATAGACGTTTTTTCGCTACCTCTCGCATTTATAGTACGACCGTTGATGTTATCGATTCAAAACTGAGCCGACTCCCATTTTTTTTCCCACCCTCTCTATCGTATAACCTTTTTATGGCTGCTTAACTCGTAAAATCATTTTCGTGTGTCATCGTTTAAAAAAATTAGAAGGAACGTTCGTTTTTCAATTTTCATCTTTCGGTTCGAAGATTCAAAGATTCTTATTGTCTCAAATTTTTTTGCGCAGAAAATTCTTAAAAAATATAAGGACTATGGTAAAAATTTTGCAAAATTAGCGTAAAAACTTTAAACAGATTTCCACCATTTTGTGGAAAAAAGCTCCTTTCCTGGAAGATCCTATGAAAATTTGGTGAAATCGGATGAAAATTAGGGGCGTGAAGCCGTCCGTGAAAACCGGCACCACAGACAGCCTCATGATCGGCAAAGATCAACGGGTTTGGAAGAAGATTTCCCAGATATCTGTCAGCCGTGCATCGCTTTTTACGGAAAACTCTCAGACTTTTTACTTTTTACTAGGAAAAAAATTTCTAAAAATTTCGATAACTAGTAGGAAGAAAAGAGTATTGTGCTCGCCTTCATTGTAAAAATTCAGCGTAAAAAAAATTATTAATTTTTTCAATCTTTAATGTTAAGATTGGGGTTGAGGGTCGGGTAACCGAAAATAACGTTTTACATCTGTGCCACGCCCCAGGTTTGACCCGAGCCGAAACATAAAATGCCGGGGATCCTCGACCTTAAAACTCTTCATAATATGTAATAGTGAAATTTTCTTTCTGTTACTTCTTAAGCAATTCTAAGCAAAAGAATGCCCCCTCCTGAAATGTTTCTTTAAATGAGAAAGTTCTTCCCCAACCATAATTGATTTAAATGTGAAAAACCAAGGTTCAAAATATTTTTGAAATGATTGCTAGTCAACTTACCTGCCTACGTGGGTCAGTGATCGATGCTTTGACTCCACACTTAAGTCAGAAATCGAGTTCATTAAATGAGAAGCCCTCCTCCACCTTAATTGATTAAAAAATGTGAAAAACCAAGGTTCAAATATTTTTGAAAAGATTATTGGTCAACTTCTTAGCCTACGTGGGTCAGTGATCAGATGATTGACTCCACAGTGACTCCACTTAAGTCAGAAATCGAGTTCAATAAATGAGAAGCCCTTCCCCATCCTAATTGATTTAAATGTGAAAACCAAGTTCAAAATATTTTTGAAAGATACTGGTCAACTTATTAGCCTACGTGGGTCAGTGATCAGATGCTTGACTCCACTGTGACTCCACACTTAAGTCAGAATCGAGTTCAATAAATGAGAAGCCCTTTCCCACCTAATTGATTTAAATGTGAAAAACCAAGTTGAAAATATTTTGAAAAGATTGCTTGTCAACTACCAGCCTACGTGGGTCAGTGATCATGCTTTGACTCCACACTAAGTCAGAAATCGAGTTCATTAAATGAGAAGCCCATCCCCCACCTTAATGATTAAATGTGAAAACCAAGGTTCAAAATATTTTTGAAAAGATTACTGGTCAATTACCAGCCTACGTGGGTCAGTGATCAGATGCTTTGACTCCACACTTAATTCAGAAATCGAGTTCATTAAATGAGAAGCCTTCCCCACCTTAATTGACTTAAAAAATGTGAAAACCAAGTTCAAATATTTTTGAAAAGATTACTGGTCAATTACCAGCCTACGTGGGTCAGTGATCAGATGCTTGACTCCACACTTAAGTCAGAAATCGAGTTCATAAATGAGAAGCCCGTCTCCACCTTAATTGACTTAAAAATGTGAAAAACCAAGTTCAAATATTTTTGAAAAGATTACTGGTCAATTACCAGCCTACGTGGGTCAGTGATCAGATGCTTGGACTCCACACTTAAGTCAGAAATCGAGTTCAATAAATGAGAAGCCCTTCCCCACCTTAATTGACTTAAAAAATGTGAAAACCAAGGTTCAAATATTTTTGAAAGATTACTGGTCAACTTACCAGCCTACGTGGGTCAGTGATCAGATCCTTTGACTCCACAATCACGAATATGAAAAAGACCGAATGGTACATGTGAGTTTACGATCACAACCAAGGTCATCGCGCATGCGCGAGCTTCCAGGTATTTTTAGTTCCCGCTAATTTTCAAAAATTCATGTTTGAGATTTGCCTCTATTTAAACCAGTTTGATATCACGAGGGGGTTAATTTTTTTCCTCTCGCAATTACAGCTCGTTTGATTTTTTTATCCTCACTTAAAAAAGCTCGTTTGGAGATTTTCTTGCGAGAGAAAAAAATTATCCCCCTCGTGTTATGAAACTAGTTTGAATGTAGGAAAATCTTAAATTTGAAAAAAACGCGGGAACTAAAATCACATGAATGCTCGCGCATGCGCTTTGATATGGTATCGTAAAATCACATGTACCGAAAGAATGAAAAAATAAGGAAATCGCCTGACGAGGCGTTCAAGCCGAAACCATTCGTGGAAATCCGTTTTATTCATTCTCTCTCCTTCCCTAACTGATATTAAAAAAAAAAAAAAAAAATGTACTAGTTTTGTAATAGAAAGAGAATTTTCGAAGTGGCTTTTCGCTCGGTTCCTGAGGAGATGGGCCCATTAATTAAACCAACATGACGGGAATTGCCGATGCGTGAGTCTAAATTGAACCGCTCTCACTTGATTCCATATTAACGTAAATTATGCCTGATGCCTCATAAATCGTGAGTTATCGAAAATTTCGTCGTCAAACAATTCAATTGAAAGGAAGAAAAGAAATAAAAAAACTGCCGTTGTTTTTGTTCGCAGAATTGGAATAAATCGAACGAGCTGTATTGAGGGGAGTAACAACGGAACAGGCTGCCCGGAAAACCCCCTTTATGAATTCCGATATTCGTTTCCGGTCACGATTTTCTTCTGTATCGCCTACACCTCCGTTTTCGTCATCGGCGTCACCGGAAATGTCTTCGTCGTGAGCGTCGTTTACAGAAGCCCGAGGATGAGGTCGCCGACCAATCTTTTCATCGCGAATCTCGCCTGCGCCGACCTCCTCGTCAACGTCATCTGTTTACCCTTCACTTTAGTCAGCAACGTAACCGCAGGTAATTTTTTTCCTCTTATCTCTAAAAATTTACATCATTCAAATTTTAATGTTAAAAGTAAAAAGTGACTATCAAGGAAAAACTCTCTGTTGGTGGGGTTGAATAAATAATAATTTAGTCGTAACAAGTTTCCTTTTTACGTGGTAGCTTCTAAGCAAACAATGCTTTCGCTCCCATGACCAAAATCGAAACTTCTTAAGCCGCGCAAACAATTTTTATTTTTTGACAAACAAAATAGTATTTACCGACATAAAGATTGGAATATAAAATTCCACACTTCTAAATCTGCACAGATTTGCCAAAACAGGCGAAAACAAGCTAAATCTACTTTTAGACAGACTCCATGTTTGCAAAAAAAGCGACATTTTCAAATTACAAAAGAGAGATTCTGTGAAAATCGGATGAAAACTGCGGTTGGGAAGATTTCTGGGAAAATGCGACGGACGGCCGGCACGACAGACGATAAACATCACTAATCAATTGAGGCGCTCCGGGTACGAAGGGCGAACTCAACAAAACGTAGTTTCGAGTTATTCGCATTTTAAAGTTTTATGTTACGGGCGAACTCAACAGAAAAGTCATGCCCTGGAATGGGAAAAGGAGTAGGGGTTGTGGACTAGGATGTGGAGTTCGCCCTTCGTACCCGCTCGGATATCGCAGTTAGAGCTTTGCCGCAATCGGTTTTTACGTATTTAAAGGGGAAAAAAGGCGAACTCAACATAAAAATTATATGGGTGTATTCACCAAGAGGTCTAGAATCTGAAAATGAAAAAAAAAAATTTGTCCGATGTTGAGTTCGCCCTTCGTACCCGGAGCGCCTCAATTCTTCCTCTACGGATTCTGGAATCTCCTTTATCAAAAACCGGACGTCGAGGGTAATACAATAACAAGGAAAAAATTTAGTGAAGTCGGAGCTATAGTGCGGCGTAGCGCACAAGACAAGACTCTAGAATATAACGACAGATCGCCGCAATTTTTGCATAAAACTATTAGGTTTTTTGGAAAAAAAAACTTGAAAATATTTTTAAAAAATCGGATTTTCCCAAAATAAATAAACTTGGGAAATTTTTCGAAAAAAATAAAACTTTGAAAATTCTTTCCCCTCCGTTATACTTCCCCTCCTTTATACTTCCCCCTCCTATATTTTTATTTCTCTTTAAGGAGGTTTTGTTGGAAGCTCTTCAAACAAGTACTTTCTTTCACGGCCAAGAACTGTTCATTTCTAATCTTTTTAAAAAATATATATTTTAATGATTTTGATCAAAATTGGACAGAAGTATTGATAAGCTCATTAAATGAAAATCACGTCCTGAATTATAATCCTAAAAAGACGATGGGGTTGGAAGTGGGGCGGGAACGAAAGACAACTTTTGACAGTCCCTCTTTCTTCACAAGTAGGATCCTTGAATATTTAATACCATCGATTTTAACCCTTTTTCTAAATAATCTAAATAAAAAAATTATTAAAAACATTTTTTCAGCGGTATCCGGTCCGTGGGAAACTGATAGAAGTCATTATTTCTTAACTTTTTTCTGAGCGTTTTTCTTTTGTTGATAAGAGTGAGGGCATTAGTGCTAACTGAAAGGGACGGAGTCAAGTGAAAGCTGTGAAAAGGAGATGAGTGTACGAGTGGCAATGGTGGGGTGGCGAGGGGGTCGCAAAGATAACACTTTGCCAAATGGCCTGCAACGTTCACATAATTCTCATCTTCCGCGAGAAAAAAACCGCCTCCCCCGTCTTCCCATCATAAAAACTATTTTCAAATTTAAATCAATAAGGAAAAAGTAAAACGTTTATTTCGAAGATCAAGAAAATCCATCGATTTCGCCCTAAAGAAAATCCAGAATCCAATCGGACTTTTTGCAATCCAAGCATACCTTGAAAAAGTAAGGGTGGGAAGTGATCTAGGGCCTTTCCGCGTTTTTTCTTCTCTCTTTTCAATTATTTAAATTAAGTATAAAAAACATTTTAAAAATTTTCAGGGTTCAGATTCTCAAGTAAATTTTAACTTCCGAAGTTATTGTTATACCCTCCACGTTTATTTCAGAAATGAAAATTACCGATTTTTAACGTTTTTTAATGCAGAATGGGAAGATTCATGAATTTGTGATAGTAGGAATTCTTGGATTGATTTTAACGGATTTTAGCGCGAAAAACGCTATTAGCTTTGTTCCAACCGCAGTTTGATACTGGTTTGAAACTCCTGGAGAATGCGCAGATGGATTTTCACGTCAGATTTGACCGACAAATTGAGCGACGTCAGATTTGACGTCTAAGTCCTTCTGCGCATGCTCCAGGAGTTTCAAACTGCTGGAACAAAGCTATTTTTTAAACTTTTCAAAAATGGTCATATGAATAGTCAAATCAACTTGAAATTTTGCGTAGATTACGAATCTGAATAAAAAATAGGGGTTCCTATTCGAAATAACGAAGTTAGGCTCTATTGGGGGCACCCTGTATATCCAAAAGCATATCAAACTACACCCTCAAATTCTTCGAATTAAATTAAGGAGACTTACATTTAAGTTTTTTCAGAAAACCACTTTTTAACGCTCTCCCCGTCTTTTTAGACTAAAATAATATTTTTTAACAATATTTGGGCATATTTTGCGCTTAGGTATTCCAGATAAAATAAGCATAATTTATAGAATTTATCAAATTATGCTTGATATTTTTTAGTACACGTAGATTTTTTATTGCAAACGGATTTTTACAATAGTGGAAGGCTTTTGTTAACCGGAAGGCTCTTTTTCTTCCCGAAGTTCGGGAGGCGTTCGCGGGGATTATTGAGGCGTTCGATATTTCCTAATTCCTTAACCCGACCGATATCCGAACGTCTACGAACTCGGAGTCGAAATCAATGCCGGAGGAATCCTTCAAGAGCTACGTCCTAAATACCTGAGGATATGCCCCGTTTTTAAATCGAAAGGTATTCCCACGGAGCTTTAACCCAAACCATCGACTAACCCCCTTTTACAGTACACAGTCCCAATAAGACGAGATTTCATCCCCCGGCCGACTTCTTTTCTTCCCTACCCCAACCTCCCTATCAACACCGCCATTTAAAAAAAGTCTTCCACAATAGAACACCGGAAATATGAAAATCTAATTTTTATAAATATTTCATAAATTCTTATTTAACTTTCTCGAACAGAAGTTATCGTATTACCCTCTACGTTCGGTTTTTGGAAAAGGAGGTTCCCGAATCCGTGGAGAAAAATTGAGGCGCTCCGGGTACGAAGGGCGAACTCAACATCGGACAAAATTTTTTTTTTTCATTTTCAGATTCTAGACCTCTTGGTGAATACACCCATATAATTTTTATGTTGAGTTCGCCCTTTTTTCCCTTTAAATACGTAAAAACCGATATGCGGCAAAGTTCTAACTGCGATATCCGAGCGGGTACGAAGGGCGAACTCAACATCCTAGTCCACAACCCCCACTCCTTTTTCCATTCCAGGGCATGACTTTTCTGTTGAGTTCGCCCGTAACATAAAACTTTAAAATGCGAATATCTCGAAACTACGTTTTGTTGAGTTCGCCCTTCGTACCCGGAGCGCCTCAATTGATTAGTGATGTTTGTGAATTGATTAGTGATGATTAGTGAGATGCCTGTCTTGCCGGCCGTCCGGAACACTTCACAAAAATATTATTAGGTGTGCAAAATGAAACTCAGCCAGAGGGTAAATTTGAATTTTGTAGATTTTAGCCGAGTTTCATTTTGTACACCTAGTAGTTCATTTTTTCAAAATTTTGAACATTTTAGGCGTTAAAGTCCATCAAAAGTTGACCTTCTCCTTGTAAGAAGGTTATTGAAGTATAACCATTAAGAAGGTTAATTTTTAAAGGCTTGTAAATCGTTAACCGTTACAGATATTGAAAAAATGCACTAAATAAAATCTGTTGGAAATTTAATTCTCTTTAATTTTTATTCTATTCATTTTTTCTCTAGGACGCACTCTTTTCAAGATAAATTTGTTTTAAAAAAAATTATTTTCCGAAAATGGTGCATCCTAGAAAAAAATAATTAAGTACAAATTTATAGAGAATTAAATTTCCTACATGTTTTATTTAGTTCATTTTTTCAAAATTTTAAACATTTTAGGCGTTAAAGTCCATCAAAAGTTGACCTTCTCCGTGTAAGAAGGTTATTGAAGTATAACCAATAAGAAGGTTAATTTTTAAAGGCTTGTAATCGTAAACCCTTCGGGGAATTTTATGAAAATCAAAAGTTTTGAAGCAGGAGCTTCGAATTTGCAGTGTACAATCATATGACTCAAAACATGTGTTTGAAATCTTCATTTTATTAAAATGTTCTCTCGTGGGCGTGATTTCTCGTGGCAAGGGGCCTCGATGACTTTAAAGACGGCGGAAGTGTTATTTTGGTGGACTTGTACCAACGTTTACGTCCTCTCCTCTTACGTCTTCATCGACGGCGCTATCAGATGGTATACCAAGATGGATATGCCCGAAAGCATCTTCAGGCCCGTTTCGGAGTTGATAATGTACGTCAATTTGTCTATCGCGATCGTCCTCGCGGTAGTTTCAGAATCGTACATCAAACGTATCCACGTCGTAATGGCCGTTT
This sequence comes from Orius insidiosus, assembly GCA_014119065.1. NCBI lineage: Eukaryota > Metazoa > Arthropoda > Insecta > Hemiptera > Anthocoridae > Orius > Orius insidiosus. The sequence goes on from JACGAQ010000147.1 coordinate 132,516, forward strand.
CGATTTTGACATTTTTCGGCATCATCTGCTTTCTCATTAACGCGATAGTCGGCGAGAGTATTTTTCGGGAAATCGGAAGATTTCTGTCCATCTTAAACAGGCCTTTGTACACTATCGTTTTGGCAATGATTTTAAACCAGACTTCAAATTTCAAGCAGTTTATAAGCGAAGAGAACTTCTTGTTTATGTCCGTCTGGATTATTTTCATGACTTTCGTTTTGTACAAACTCGTCTTCCTTCCTTACGAGATTCTCAATACGACAACAGCGTTCGCCATCTCCGCCGGACTTCAGTTTCTTCAAATTTTAATTTTGACCTTCTCCTACGAAAGATTCAGAAGCAGCCTTTTATACTGGAACATTCATTTTTGATGGTGAAATACATTTTTCAGAAAATGTTCAGGATAAAAAATAAAGAGACGACTTTGATGGTGAGGTTGACGGTGACCAGGACGAAGAAAACGATCATTTTTCTTTCGACTCTTTTCGGTTTCGCTTTCTGCGAAAAGGCCATCGTTTTTACGTGGGAGGAACAAAAAAAACATACCTTCACGACGTCTTCATGGCTGGAACTTAGTTTTTTCGAACTTTCAAATTTATTTTCGTTGGTCACATATCCTTTAGTGTACTTCACCCTGGTTCCAGTAGTGCGTCGTTATTTCAGCACGATTTTGCCAAAATTTATATGCTTTTTCTTTTTACAATCACCATAATCTGCCTGGGTTGACGCAATACTTCCTTGGCGGACGAGTCGACATTCTTCCCAACAAAAATCACGAACAGGTCAGAATCTTAAACGGGTTAGACACTCCGACTGTATTACTTCAAAATTTTACAACTACACCATACCAGCAGATGAAGCGGCGACGATAACGTGGAGAATAGACGAAAGGACGATACGAATAATGGATTTCCATAACGAAAAATACGGTTTACACGAAAGAACATCTTTAGCGGGAGTCGAAGAGAAATCCGTCACATACATGATAACGAGAAGAGGCGTCTTCCGTCACGGTGTCGACCCTGTCCCACCCCATGAAAACTCAACTCAATTATCCGACCCTATCGTTTACGTCATCAATTACGCATTGTTAGACCTCATTCTAACACAAAACGAACACCATTATTTCAACCGTTCGGACAGGCTTCTCCATCGACAAATTCCTTTAGGACAATACACCATCTACGTCAAATATCGAAGGGTAAAGAAGTACCAAAAGATGGGAGAACATTATTTCAATCGGGGATGTGTCTACGCGATCTATATACACAGCAGAAAAAAGAAACCGTTAATAAAGATTTTCACAATAGTCGAAGGATTGAGCATAATCGTATTTGGCTCCTCCCGACTACGTTTTTCTACGGAACTTTCGACGCTTTATCCCTCTTTATCTTCTCAAATTTACCTACTTGCAATTCCCACCTTTTTTAGCGGCGACGTTCATTTTAGTGGTGATCACGATAATGGAAATCGCCGGAGTCGCCTTCGACCTTTTCTGCGAAGCCTACGAGTTCGTCATGCTTTCGACTTATGGCGTTTTTCAAATAAGCCTCCCTTGGGTCCTCACCATTCTCGTCATCCACGCTTTAAATTTCTTCTTTTTCATGCTCATCGCGGCCAAATACGAGTTTTTAATTTCGCCGATTTCGTCACCGTGAGCTACAGGAAAACGAAGAGTCAAAAACAGAACAAGATAAACAAATAAAAACAACTGTTAAAAAAACTTAAATAATTTACCCATTTTATTGAAGCCGAACAAACACTTGAGTAAAATTTCAATTTATTAGTTTACAGCTCCAATAATACAACACCATAAACAAGTTACTCGGTACAAAACAACGAACATTTTATAGGTTACGGTATATTTGACAAATAGCGGAAAAAAAGAAAAAAAAATGCGCTTGTTGGCCTTCACACTCCTTGATTTGCGCTTAAAAACCTTGCCTAATTGAATAATTGAAAGATGTTGAAGGCATCCTTATGGTTTTTATATCATGGGATGGTCTTTCCGGAAAATAAATTGATTTTTTCAGTCAAGCTTTCGGCTATTTTATTGCCTCAGGACCTAAATATACTGACATACTTTAAATATTTTTGGTTTAAGAGAATTTGTTTCAAAACATACCTCTAAATCGATTTAAATTGTAAAAATATAATAAAAGTTGAAATTAAACATATTATAAAGGTGAAGCTTCAGTTCGGACGGTCATGGTTATAAAATTTAACATGTGGTTTTACCCGCGAACTTTTTAAAATAAATCGATTAATTTTTTCATATAAAAATTTTTATAAACTAGAATTAAAATGAAAATAAATAAATAATTTATAGTTACTAACGTTAAAAACAATTTTTTTTTGTATATAAAATTTTCAATTTAAAAACCAGAAACAAACTTTAAAATTTGAAATATTTAATAACAAAGGAATCGATTAAACAATCGATTTTATAACCCTGGTCCTTATAACCCGCGAAATACAAAAATTGGACTAGAAAATTTAATATTCATTAATATCACATTTTTATAAAATCACAATAAATATAAGCGTAGGTAAACATAAAATAAAAAGAGAATTATGTTATTGTAGTCTTAATTTTAAATTTTAAAAATTTGTTAAAAATTATGGAGAAAGCCCGCCAAAATACAAGGAAAGGAGTCCATGATAGATGGTATTGAATCCAACCAGATCAGCTTGCTTGTTGCACGAGGAGTTTTCTTTAAAAATGAACAATTTTTCTTTAAGTCTTCTCCGACTTTGATTGGTTTCTCTGCAAAAAATCTCAGGATCGTCAAGAGCAAATGAGGCGTTCCGGGTACGAAGGGCGAACTCGACATCGGACAAATTTTTTAACTTCCTTAAAGAAGTTATTGTGATACCCTCGACGTCGGGTTTTTGGGGAAGGGTCCTCCAGTTTTTTTTTTTTTTCATTTTCAGATTCTAGACCTCTTGGTGAATACACCCATATAATTTTTATGTTGAGTTCGCCATTTTTTCCCCTTTAAATACGTAAAACCGAAACTTTAAAATGCGAATATCTCGGAACTACGTTTGTCGAGTTCGCCCTTCGTACCCGGAGCGCCTCAAATGTATGTGATGTTGTTGTGGCATGGTGTGAGAGGCCGGTCCCATTCGCCGAAGCGTTCCCATGGGAAAGAACATCCCATGATATAATAAACAACAAATTAAAATACTGGTCGATAACTAACAACATAAAGCATCCTTATGGCTTAGAAAAATAGAAGCAGAGATACGGGGCCTTAAAAAAATGGCGATTTTTGGTCAAAATGCCTTAAAAGGCGATTTTTGGTCAAAATTTTTAATATTTGCGTTCATGCATAATTTATGCACTACGTTCAAAAAATGCATTTGTACTCCAAATAAAGCAGTGTATTTTGACCCAATATCGGAACCTCCGATATATATGAAAAGACCGATATATCGGCCTCAATATATCGATATATATCGCTCCTTAAGATGATGCACCTTAAGGAGACACTTACAGTGTTACAACACTCAACTTCTACTTAAGGGAGCCAATATAAGAATACCCGATCATTATATTTTATTCATAATCGTAAGTTTGAAAAGAACTGGTATTGCAGTATTCAGAAAATAGAAACGTGGATTTGACCCAGTTTGAGTTTAACGGGGGCTACATTCGGAAAATTATTTATGTACATTGAAATCCAGTTTCCACCTAAGGGCTTCGAGGTGAAACACGTCAGGGGGTGTTTTGTTCCACGTGTATTTACATTCTGGGATTTCTCTTTTGTAAAATACAAAAGGGAGAGCGAAGCCCGGGGATGCGGGGGTGGAGAAACCGTTCCTGCAGCGGTGTAGTCCCGGACTCGGCGAAAAGGTAACGAGGGTCAAAGGTCACCAGCGCGACCTTTTCCCATTATTACCAGTTCGACGAAATACGAATATTTTGGATTCGTCATTTAGTAGAACCATTCGACTATTTCGAGGGAAGAAACGACCTTTTTTGGACACAAAAATTTGATGAGAAAATACCATTTCTAGCCCGAATTTCGGTTTGCTTGCTTTTCGAGGTGCTGGCGGGCACATAATCTTGCTTCACCTTGAGTACATTATGTGAGAAGCCTTCAATGCTGGAATAAAATACTGTAGAAAGCTAATTAAATTAAAAGGGGTCGCCTCGTAGCCGCTTTTGAGTCTCTATTGCAGTTCGAGGAATAGTAAAGGGGAGTAATTTGTTGATATGAATGTTTGAAAGGGGAAAGAGAAGTTTCAAGGGAAAGTGCTCTGTTTATTTTATCTTGTTCCAAGTTCCTTCAAAAAGGCCCTTTTCGGATCGGATTCTTCGTGTCTGACCCCTGAATTGTGTATGTTCCGAACCTTTATGACGTCAGAGGGTGTGCAAACGCGAATTTTAAGACAGTTTATCTTGTGAAAATGTCAAAAAAGTAATCTTGTAATCTCAAGGAATAACGTTCAATTTTTTATGTTTCGGATAGATTTTACGTAGGTAGAGAAGCTGAAGGGCATCTGATAGATTGCTAGTTGAATAATATTCTTTCAATCGTCCAAGGTTTTGTCGTTTTTTTTTTTTTAGAAAGGGGAATAAAAGGAAAACGTCGTGACGGCCGACGTACGAAGTCAATATCGAGAAAGCCCTTGATTGACTCTAAACCTGACCTGGATAGGCTTGGAGCTTCTGTTTGTGTGTCCGTCGAACGGAGGCTCTAATCGAAAAGCGATTTACCTCCGGACTCGAGTCCATCAATCCTCCCTCGCCTCTTTCGGACTTTCCCGCATTCCAAGCCTTATTTCTCCTGCATAATTTCCGGTCATATGTAACATCGACTGATTAAAGTCTATCGATTATTTTTAAATACATAAATGAAATCTAAAGGCAACTTCCGAAGCGAAAAACCAATCAATCATCGACAACATTTTTTTTTAAACTTTTTTATTTCAAACGTTTCCTTATTTTATTAAATTTTAAGTGTTAGTGAGAGGGAAGATGCCTAAAATTACTTCCTATATTGAGCCCTAAAAATCGTCGGAAATTTTCTTAGCTCTTTAAGGCATTCTTGACCAAAAGTCTGCTTTTTGAGGCATTTTTGACCACAAATCGCCATTTTTACGGATTTTTTAAACCAATAATCGCCTTTTTTTAAAGGAATTTTGACAAATTTTTTTTTACCTTTTTAAGGCATTTTGACCAAATATCACCTTTTAAGGCATTTTTGTCCGAAAATTGACTTTTTTTAAAGGCATTTTGACCACAAACCGCCATATTTAAGGCATTTTTACCAAAATTCGCCTTTTTAAAGGCATTTTGACAAAAAAATCACCTTTTAAAGGCATTTTTGACCAAATATCGCCTTTTCAAAGCAGCCTTTTTACGGCATTTTGACCAAATATCACCTTTTTAAGGCATTTTGTCCTAAAATCGACTTTTTTAAAGGCATTTTGACCACAAACCGCCATATTTTAGGCATTTTTACCAAAATTCGCCTTTTTAAATTCATTTTGACAAATAAAAAAATCACCTTTTAAAGGCATTTTTGAACAAAATTGTCTTTTCAAAGCAGCCTTTAATAAGGCATTTTGGCCAAAATTACCTTTTTAAGGCATTTTGACCAAAAATTGCCTTTTTTTTAAGGCATTTTGACCAAAAATCACCTTTTTAGGCACTTTTGACCTAAAATTGCCTTTTTTTTAACCACAAATCGCCTTTACAAAGCAGCCTTTTTAAGTCATTTTTTTACCGCCAATCGCCTTTTCAAAGCAGACTTTTTAAGGAATTTTATAAATTAATAAAACGGAAACATCGTCTCTTTTTGCCATACTTTTTCACGTTTTTACTTTAACTTCTTCACCAAAATGCAAAAAAAAAAATTTTTTTTAATTTTGCGAGATTTTTTTAAATTTTCCTTTTTTTGCGCTTTTTTCCGAAAAATTTTCTAAGTTCTTTTTTTTCGAAATTTTTTTAAGTATCAAGGTAGAAATAACGGGATTTTCGCCCAAGGGATGTCCCTCTCGTAACGGGTGGACGTATGAAATTTCTCCCTACTAAAATGAAAATTAATAAATGTTTTACACCAAAAATTTTTAAAAATACAAGGAGTATTTGGTGAGAATTAGGTGAAAATCAGAACGGTTCGGCAGCAGCGCAGTTTTTAAAATTTCAAACGTGCTATTCCCGACATATTGTCTTTTATACGTCGGGCTGTATGATGGAATCAACTAAAATTTAAAACTTTTAAATTTTTAAATGTATCTAGAAGGTTTTTCATATATCTGTGACTGAAAAAAAAGTGCTCATCTAAAAATTAGTTTGTCGATAATTTACCGTGATGGGTTAATAAACAAATTAAACTGATGGGGAGACTAACCCGGTCTAAGTGCTAGTCGAGTGGAAACCCAATTTACCTCGTAAACCTCTCCTATTTTGGTTTTAATCCCTACGAAAGGTTTACTAGCAGAAAAAAAAAGTTAAAAAAAGTATTTGAACTCAAATCACGTTCAACTCCTTAGATACGCCTTTCTTTGCATATCGAATGGGCGAAAAGATATAAAATCTATTTACAATTCCGTAAGAAATCCAGGCTAAAGGGTATGTTTTAAAATGAACTATATTTCGTTTTTTTCTCAACATTCGATCGATAAAAATCGGATATTTTAACTCACTAAAAGAGAAGTTTTGCATTTCCTCTCAGGTTTTGGGAGAGGCTCTTCAAGACGTCAGATTGGTGATGTTTACTCATCCTGAGGTTGTGCATGGTACCGACCGGCCGTCCACTTTACGGCCTCAAATTTCTTCCGATTTACCAAATTTTCACAAAACCTTCCTTACACTGTTATCTCGAAAATGTCAAAAGCTTTTTTTTAATAAAAAAAAATGTACCTACTAGTTTGAAGAGCTTCCAACGAAAACTTCCTTAAAGAGAAGTAAAAATATAGGAGGGGGAAATATTAAAGAGGGGAAGTATCACGGAGTGGGAAGAATAAGAGAAGGGAAGTATAAAGGAGGGGGAAGTATAAGGGAGGGGAAGTATAACGCAGGGAAAAAAAAGGAATTTTGACAAAAAAAAAACCTTTTTAAGGCATTTTTGACCAAAAATAGAATTTTTAAGGCATTTTTGACCAAAAAGAATTTTTAAGGCATTTTTGACAAATATCGCCTATTTAAGGCATTTTTGACCAAATATCGCCTATTTAAGGCATTATTGGACCAAATATCGCCTTTTTCAAGGCATTTTTGGACCAAATATCGCCTTTTCAAGGCATTTTTGGACCAAATATCGCCTTTTCAAGGCATTTTTGACCAAATATCGCCTTTTAAGGCATTTTGACCAAATATCGCCTTTTTAAGGCATTTTGACCAAATATCGCCTTTTGAAGGCATTTTGACAAAAAAAAAAAAACCTTTTAAAGGCATTTTTACAAAAAAAATCACCTTTTAAAGGCATTTTTACCAAAAACCACCTTTTTAAGGCACTTTTGACCAAAAATTGCCTTTTTAAAGTCATTTTTCACCACAAATCGCCTTTTCATAGCAGCCTTTTTAAGGCATTTTGACCAAAAACCTCCTTTTAAAGGTTTTTTTAAAAACCAAAAATCGCCTTTTCAAAGCAGCCTTATAAAGGCATTTTGATTAAAATCACCTTTTTAAGGCATTTTGACCAAAAATCGCCTTTTTAAGGCATTTTGACCAAAATCACCTTTCAAAAATCAGCTTCCAACGAAAACTTCCTTAAAGAGAAGTAAAATATAGGAGGGGGAAAGTAAAAGTGGGGAAGTATCACGGAGTGGGAAGAATAAGAGAAGGGAAGTATAAAGGAGGGGGAAGCATAAGAAAGAAGTATATCGCAGGTAAAAGTTTTTTTTTTTTTCAAAAAATTAAAAAAAATTCTATTCTATGAAAATTTTCAAAGTTTTTTTTTTTGAAAAGTGTCAAGGTAGAAATAATGGGATTTTTGCCCAAGAGAGATCCCTCTCATAAGGGGTGGAACCATGAAATTTCTTCCTACTAAAGTGTTAATTAATGTAAAAAAAAAATTTTTACGCCAAAAAAAAAATATAAGAAGTAATCACTGAATTATAATACATACTACTAATTATAAAATTCTAGTTTAATTCTAGATAGTCTAGATTATAATTCAGTGGTAATATTAATGAAAGTTTGTGAAAATCAGACCAACGCAAAGGTTCGGCCGCAGCGAATTTTTCAAATTTCAAACTGACATATCTCCGCCATTTTTTCGAAATTCAAAAATCGTTAGTTTCTTGCTTAGATCGGTATAGCTTTCGATTTGACCCTCAGGGTCTGGAAGACCCTTTCCTCGATCGAATCAAATCTATTGCATCCAGCTGTTCCAAATGTAGGCATGTACTTGATCTCCAACAAGAAATTTTACTTTTTTGCTGAAAAAAATGAGCTCTCTGAGCACATATTTGTAAGTTTCAAACATTTTGAAAATAAAGACTCCAAGTTATTTTATAACACTCTTGCTCGCTCATGAGTAAAGGTCCCACCGTAAACTTTAAAAGTGATTTTCTTTTTACGGTAAATAAACCTTTCTACTTTTTGTGAGGGAACTCAGTAAAAAATTGATTAATAAACGCTAGAAGAAAGGATGAGAATATTAAATTAGTTTTCGTGTACTAGAAAACGCGCCCTTGGGGTTTATTTCGCGCGAGGCGAAAACTTTTGTGTCGTTTTCACGTCCCCTCCTTCTGTCGTACGAGGACGTGACATGTTTTGAAATATGACACAAAATGGGCGATTCCGACAAGTTTTCTCACACCCAAATGTAAGTTGGATGTTTAAATATTTTACTGGAGATTATTTATTTATTTTTTATTCTTTCCTCCCTTGTGCCAAAATAAGGCTTCAGCCCGGGGAAATCTCGTGGGAGGTTGGATGGAAAAAAAGCTGAATAAATCTGCATTAGTATTTAAGCCAAATGACTACGGATTAGTCTATGCGGAACTGGAAAAAAACAAAAGCAAAAAATAACAAAAGTGTAAAAATAAAAACTAATTTATTCTTGTTAAAAGTCCTATTCTTCCAATGATTTTAAAATTTAAAAAAACACGAACATTTTAAGAAAACTAATTAACTTTCTCTGGCACTTTGTCCATTACTCCAATTTGGCCGAAAAAATTCCCGATGATCTCTCTTTATATTAATAAAAACTGACATAAATTTCAGATAAAAAACCGAACGGTTTTCGAAAAAAACGGGTTTATCCTTTTTAGAAAAACCTCACTATCTCATAAATATGTTTTTTTTTTTTTTTTTGCAAATTGTTTAGCATGTAAAGACGCATCTTTGAGAATTTTTTTAAATTTTTCCTAAACTATTAAGGGTAAAAAATTAATTTTTATAACTTTTAGGTCAGAAAAAATCGTTTCCTTTATGGTGGCAACACTAAATTAAGAGTGCCTACATCTCGTCCGAAAGTATTCTCATCCTAAAGTATTCTCGTCCTAAAAAAAATAGAAAAAGAAAAAATATAAGCTATATTCTCGTCCGAAGTATTTCGTCCTAAATAGGGACGTAGCCCTTTAGGACGAGAATACTTTCGGACAAGTGGATTTCAATTTTGGGTGCCTACATCTGATCCGAAAGTATTCTCGTCCTAAAAATAAAAAAGAAAAAATATAAACTGTATTCTCGTCCGAAAGTATTCTCGTCCTAACGGGCTACGCCCCTTTTTAGGACGAAAAGACAGTAGGACGAGAATACTTTCGGACAAGTGGATTTCAATTTTGGGTGCCTACATCTCATCCGAAAGTATTCTCGTCCTAAAAATAATAGAAAAAGAAAAAATATTAACTGTATTCTCATCCTAAAGTATTCTCGTCCTAAAGTATTCTCGTCCTAAAGTATTCTAGTCCTAAAATATAGAAAAAGAAAAAATATAAACTGTATTCTCATCTTAAAGTATTCTCGTCCTAACGGGCTACGCCCCTATTTAGGACGAGAATACTTACGGACGAGTGGATTTCAATTTTGGGTGCCTACATCTCATCCGAAAGTATTTTCGTCCTACTGTCTTCTCGTCCTAAAAAGGGGCGTAGCCCGTTAGGACGAGAATACTTTCGGATGAGAATACAGTTTATATTTTTAGGTAGATTTCTTTTCTTCAAAAATCTACCTATTGTAATGTACCAGTAGTCGCAGATTCAAAAATTTTCTATACGTTTTTCGTTTCATACCTCCTGGACCCCAAAACCATCCTCAGTTGAAAAGTTTATATATATATATATATATATATTAGCACGATAACTGGAGCAATTTTAATGTGAGGGTGACGATATCCGGTATTTAGAGCTTTTATCTCAATAGCTCGGACGAGTTCGTTAATGGCTGAAATCGGACCAGCGATTCACCTACTTTACTTAGGGCTTAAAAGACAAATTGGCATTTTCTATTGAAATCCTAGTCCTTTTGAAAAAAAAAACTTTAAGACCTCTGCGAGGGCGTGTAAAAAATTAATTAAAGCAGGTTTGGACGAGCCAGGCGCAAAATATTGAACTAGCTAAACTTTAAAAAAAATTTGAATTTATACCGGGAAATTATTAAATTTTATTAATAAATTATCAGATGTTTTTCTAGGGGCTCAGTGGCGCAATTTTTCTTATATCATCATTATTATAACATAATTATATTTTGTGTTTATACATATTAATTTTAATCATGAAAAGAAATCTACCTTTTAGTCCCTGCTACCGCAGGGTCATTATTTCTTTTTCTATTATTTTTAGGACGAGAATACTTTCGGATGAGATGTCTGCCCCCAAAATATCAGATCAAAAAACCGAACGGTTTTCGAAAAAAAACGGGTTTATCCTTTTATAGAAAAACCTCACTATCTCATGAAATAATGCTCTCGCAGATCTCATTTTTTTGCAAATTGTTTAGCATCTAAAGACGCATGTTTGAGAATTTTTAAAATGTTTCCTAAACTATTAAGGACGAAAAATTAATTTTTATAACTTTTAAGAGGTCAAAAAAAAAAAATCGTTTCCTTTATGGTGGTCCTTTACGAGAGGGACATCCCTTTGGCAAAAATCCCATTATTTCTACCTTAATACTTGAAAAATTGTTCGAAAAAAAAAACCTTTCCATCCGTTGCACTTCTTCTCCCTTATACTTCCCCCTCCATTATACTTCCCCCTCCATTACCTCCCCTCCCTTATACTTCTCCCTCCATTACACTTCCCCTCCCTTAAACTTCCCCCTCCATTATACTTCATCTCCCTTATACTTCCCCTCCCTTATACTTCCCCCTCCGTTATACTAGCCCCTCCTATATTCTTACTTCTCTTTAAAGGAAGTTTTCGTTGGGAGCTATTCATTTTTTCCTCATTACCAAATTTTTGAGGAACTTAAACCGGATTTTTATGAACTTATCCCGAATATTTCTATAAGTTAAGAGCTGGGTAAACAACGACCAAAATCTGATGCAGATTTCTTTTTTATTTTTGTAAGTTTTTCATCAAAATTAAAAATTCAAGCTTGTGTTCTCCTGAACTCCTTCAACCCGGAGAGATAGTAGATACATCCTAGAACCTGATTATTCTCTTCCAAAAACCATTTTTCCACGAATTTCCACTCCGAATTGAAATAAACGGCGCCAAATTATTGAGAATATGTTTCAAATTATTGAAAGACCATGTTCCATTTTTCATGAAATAACGTCCCTAAAATAAAATAATTGACGGACTTCGAGGTATCGAATGCTACCTTTTCTATTGGGCAGTTGAGTGGTGGATCGTATTTATTATATAGATTCGAATAGAATTGACCTTTGTCTTTGATTATTTTACAAAAGTCTTGTACCACTCGAATATAATGCTCGCATTGTTCGCCTACATAAAGACATTTTGAGACTTCTAATGACACCTGTAAAAAAAATATTAGCTTTGTTCCAACCGCAGTTTGAAACTGGTTTGAAACTCCTAGAGCATGCGCAGAAGGACTTAAACGTTTCTCAAATCGTTTGTCCGTTAAATCTGACGTGCGAATCCTTCTGCGCATGCTCCAGGAGTTTCAAACCCGTATTAAACTGCGGTTTTCAGTTTCTAAAATGGAATTTACCTTAACTTTTCTGTACGGACCTCCTTCGACAGTCAGATCCCAAGCTAAACTTGTACCTTTCTTCCCGAGGTCATAAACCATCAAGTTGTCCACTTTAAAAGGTACATTCCTTTTATCCGAGCAGAGGCCAATTTTGCTCGTTTTAATCACTACGTGTCTCTAAATATGAAGAAAATATTGTAACAAAAATGGCTGGTAGCTAACTGATGACTCAAAACTTATGATTTCAACTGCCCACAACTCAAAAGCCCCCTGGATTGGACTTTAATTTGGCCTGGACACAACAAAACTCCACCTATTTCTGCAGAAGCAGTTCCAAAAATGAGCAATTCTAAGTCATGTGTTGAGGTTGCAGCAATTCATCTCTGCTTTGTTAAGGGGCTTAAATAAGAAATTGGTGCATGTGACTATAAGATACCATAACAACGCGCATGCGCGCGTTCGTGTGTTTTAGTTCCCGCGTTTTTTCAAAAATTCATTTCAAAAATTCATCAGTAGGTCAATTTTTTTTCCTCTCGCTAGGAGAGCTCGTTTGACAACGCGAGGGGTTGATTTTTTTCCTCTCGCAAAAGCCCGTGTCGAGAGGAAAATAACTTCTTTAAGGAAGTTAAAAATCAAACGAGCTCTCATTGCGAGAGGAAAAAATTAACCCCCTCTTGTTATCATGCTAGTTTGAATATCGGAAAATCTCAAAGATGAATATTTGAAAAAACGCGGGAACTAAAACACATGAAAGCTCGCGCATGCGCTTAGCCAAACATGCCAAATATGCTCTTTGGGATACTTGTGAGTTAACGGTACCACGAATTCAAGCTAGTTTGATAGCACGAGTGGGTTAATTTTTTCCTCTCGCAAGAGAAGCTCGTTCGGAGAGGAAAAAAAAATCAAACTACCTCTCCTTTCTAGAGGAATAAAATTAGGACCCTCTTGTTATCACAAACGAGCTCTCTTTGCGAGAGGAAAAAAATTTACCCCCTCGTGCTATCAAACAGTTTGAATTCGTGGTACCGTTAACTCACAAGTACCCCCAAAGAGCATATTTTGGCATGTTTGGCGAAGCGCATGCGCGAGCATTCGTGTGTTTTTAGTTCCCGCGTTTTTTCAAAAATTCATCTTTGAGATTTTCCATATTCAAACTGGTATGATAACACGAGGGGGTTAATTTTTTTCCTCTCGCAATGAGAGCTCGTTTGATTTTTAACTTCCTTAAAGAAGTTATTTTCCACTCGACGCGGGCTTTTCTTACGAGAGGAAAAAACCTCCTCACTTTATCAAACGAGCTCTCCGTGGGAGAGGAAAAAATTGACCTCCTGGTGGTATCAAACTAGTTTGAATTTAGGCAAATCTCAAAGATGAATTTTTGAAAAAACGCGGGAACTAAAAACACACGAATGCTCGCGCATGCGCGATGCCCTTGGTTATGGTATCGTAAACTCACATGTACCGAAAATTGTAATGTTGCGGTCTCGGCCATAGCTTTCTTTCTTGGCCTAAAAATTTTGAAAATCAATTTAAATCAGAAAAACACAAATTCTTCGTCGCAAATGAAAAAACGCCCAAAAATCATATAAAAAATCTTTCTCAGCCTAATGACCAAGAACGTAGGGCATTAGACGATTGGTAACCTAATTTATTTTTACCTCAGATCCTAGAACCTTTGAAAAATCTCTTAAAGCGCAAATAATCAATAAGTATCACCTTCATTTTAGCGTAGAAAATAAACTGTGATAGAGAAATGACCACAGTTTTATATACTTTTTTATATCAGATCTTCGACCAACATTAGCATATTGTTGACGTATTTATCCTCAAAAGATAAGAGCTTTTTTTCATAACGAAATCAGCGTTTTTAGCACATTAAAAAAATATGAAAAAATGAGTGGAACCATTATCCGACTAATGTGTGCCTTATCATGATAAACAGGTAAAATTTGAGCAATTTCTGAAGGCTCTTTAGTAGAAAAAAAATGAAAAGATGCTGAAATAGCTCATCCTATTATATTATAATAGCTTATCTGGTACCTTGTATTCAAAAAAGAGGAAAACAAGGGGTGGAGATGGACGAATCGACGGCTGTTCCGGAAAATCGGCGTCGATAGGGAAGCCGTCGATTACAACTTCTTTCGTGTTTTTATTGGTATTAGGTGTACAAAATGAAACTCAGCCACAGGGTAAATTTGAATTTTGTAGATTTTAGCCGTGTTTCATTTTGTACACCTAGTTTCATTTTTTCAAAATTTTGAACATTTTAGGCGTTAAAGTCCATCAAAAGTTGACCTTCTCCGTGTAAGAAGGTTATTGAAGTATAACCATTAGAAGGTTAATTTTTAAAGGCTTGTAATCGTAAACCGTTACAGATATTGAAAAAATGCACTAAATAAAATCTGTTGGAAATTTGATTCTCTTTAATTTTTATTCTAGGTATTCATTTTTTCTCTAGGACGCACTGTTTTCAAGATAAATTTATTTAAAAAAAATTATTTTCCGAAAATGGTGCATCCTAGAAAAAAATAATTAAGTGCACAAATAGAGAATTAAATTTCCTACAATTTTTATTTATTAGGTGTACAAAATGAACTCAGCCACAGGGTAATTTGAATTTTGTAGATTTAAGCCGAGTTTCATTTTGTACACCTAGTAGTTCATTTTTTCAAAATTTTAAACATTTTAGGCGTTAAAGTCCATCAAAAGTTGACCTTCTCCGTGTAAGAAGGTTATTGAAGTATAACCATTCAGAAGGTTAATTTTTAAAGGCTTCTAAATCGTAAACCGTTACAGATATTGAAAAAATGCACTAAATAAAATCTGTTGGAAATTTGATTCTCTTTAATTTTTATTCTATTCATTTTTTCTCTAGGACGCACTGTTTTCAAGATAAATTTATTTAAAAAAAATTATTTTCCGAAAATGGTGTATCCTATAAAAAAATTAAGTACAAATTTATAGAAAATTAAATTTCCTACAATTTTTATTTATTAGGTGTACAAAATGAAACTCAGCCACTGGGTAAATTTGAATTTTGTAGATTTTAGCCGAGTTTCATTTTGTACACCTAGTAGTTCATTTTTTTCAAAATTTTAAACATTTTAGGCGTTAAATTCCATCAAAAATGTCCTTCTCCGTGTAAGAAGGTTATTGAAGTATAACCATTAAGAAGGTTAATTTTTAAAGGCTTGTAAATCGTAAACCGTTACAGATATTGAAAAAATGCACTAAATAAAATCAGTTGGAAATTCAATTCTCTTTAATTTTTATTCTATTCATTTTTTCTCTAGGACGCACAGTTTTCAAGATTTTATTTAAAAAAAATTATTTTCCGAAAATGGTGCATCCTAGAAAAAATAATTAAGTACAAAATAGAGAATTAAATTTCCTACAAGTTTTATTTATTAGGTGTACAAAATGAAACTCAGCCACAGGGTAAATTCGAATTTTGTAGATTTTAGCCGAGTTTCATTTTGTACACCTAATATAAAGGTTGTCGAGTCGATACCCTAAGGAAGACTGCTGCATAATCAATGGAGAGCTGCTGTTATTATGCATGATGACGCTCAAGCCGCCCGATACAAATTAGCCTCCACCATAATGCTTATTTTTATTTGACTTTTATTTTTTCAGCATGGACGATGGGTTGGCTAGTCTGCAAGACGATACCGTATCTTCAAGGGGTCTCCGTAAACGCTTCGATAACACGTTGGTCGCCATCTCCGTCGAAAGATGCCTCGCGATCTGCTATCCGATGAAATGGCAGGTGACATCCGGCTCGGTCAGAATAGCGGTCATAATCATTGGGCACTTGCGCTTTCGATAACGCTCCCTTGGGCGCTTTATTTTCAACTGAGGCCCCTCGAAGAAGGAAGCCGTTTTCTGGTAAAAAAATATTTTTATAAAAAGTTTCGTCAACGGTTCTCGAGTTTTTCCCCCAACGGATCTTTACACGAAACTCCGGCACATATAAATCGCCTGACTAGCAATTTGTAGCCCCGAGGAAACGATTCCACACACTTTGTTACCTTCTTCATATAATAACCAACTTTGTCTTCTCCAGTTATATTGTATTTTTTCTCTCCAAGTAAATTGGCCTCTTAAAAATTCTCCCTCTTAGTATAAAAAATGACTTCTTTTACTCAGAGTCCATTGGAGGAGTAAATTAAGGAGGCCGTATCTGTCATTTTTCCAAGCCCACAAATCTCTCATATCAGAAACGTTTCCCTTATCTTACGACCCACAATCAACGCCAGGATCATTACCGACCAAATACCAAGTAAATGTAATAGAGTTTAAATTAATATCATTTAATTACCTACCATAAAATTGAGGTATTAAAATTTTCCTAAAAGAAGTTTTTGTGATATCTCCACGTCGGGTTTTTGGGGGTCTTCCAGACCCCGGAGGGTCAAAGCGAATATTGATCTTTACCGATCTCAACTTTGTCTGTGGTGCCGGCCGGCCGTAGCTTTTTTTTCCGGAACACTTTACGGCCACAGTTTTCGACAGATTTCACCAAATTTTCTTTAGTCGATAAAAAAAACTAACGAGAGCGATTTTTAATTTTCAAAAAAATGGACTGTAAATAAAGAAATTAAAAAAAAAGAAAAAGAAAAGAAAGGAAGAATTTAAAGAATTTAAGAATTTTTAAGAATTTAAAAAAAGAAAAAGAACTTTAAAAAAATTCGCTGCGGCCGAACCATTGCACAGTGCGGCAACCATATGGCTCAAGTGGACAAAAGTCTTTGGGCTATGAATTTCATAAAAAATGGCATTACGATCTCGGATTCGACCCACTGGGGTCTTAAATATGTAAGCCAAACAAAATGTGAATGTGTTTAAATTAAATCGGATGTTTCACTCTTACACGAATTTTTTTCACTCTTACATTAAGAAAAGGCCGCATTATGCTTCGCTTGTACGGTCGAAGTGGACCAAAGTATGTTCATGACGGTTTTTTAAAGAAAACAATGAAAAGTTTAAAATTTTTATTAATATTTCATTATTTACAATTGGAATTAGTAGTAATTACCTAATTATATTAAAATTTAAAAAATAAAATGGAAACTGGAAAGTTATAACTTATGAAGATGTGATAAAATTTCGGCAGCTGGTTTTCTGAAAGAAAAAATCATAGAAAGGTTCAAAGCAGTTTAAAGCAAGAAACGTTGACAGCTTTATGAAGTTTAATAGTTGTTTTATTAGATTATATCATAATCTCAGGATGTTTTTGAGAAGAACTTGAGATATTTCAATTTAAAGTTAAAAAAAGGGTTTTTTCGTAGGTATTTACGAAAATTATTATATAAAAATTATATAATTATATTAAAAATTATAATTATAATATAATATAACAATAATATAATATAATATAATAAATGAAAATAATTACCTTCTTCGATGCTTTCCATTCCTTAAAATAGTTAATAAAACCTTCAATGTATAAATAAAACTACATACTGCAAATTGCTGTTTGATTCAGAAAGATATGTGATCTACCACTACTTCAAACATGATATCTATAGTTTTTTGGGGGAATATAGGATTAAAAGCTCCCGTTCCGTATCATTGAGGTCATTATGGAAGTAGTACTTTAGTATAAAAAGTTTTTAAAAAAGTTGATTTTTCGACTTTTGTCCACAGGCTGCCGCACTGTGCATTGGTCCGATTTTCACCAAATTTTCATTAATTACTCCTTATATTTTTAAGAATTTTTGGCGTAAATAAAATTTTATTTTAAAAGCGAGAAATTTCGTAGTTCAACGCCTTACGAGAGGGACCTCTCATGGCGAAAAATCCCATTATTTCTACCTTCACACATAAAATTTTTTCAAAAAACTTCGATTTTTCAGAAAAAAGCAAAAATTTAAAATGAAAACTCGGAAAATTTTTCAAAAATAAAAGTTGGAACATTTTTTGAAAAAACACTCGAAAAATTTTTCGAAAAAAAAATCGGAAAATTTTTTAAAAAACACTCAAAAAATTTTCAAAACAAAAATCGGAAAATTATTCAAAAGAAATCCCATTATTTCTACCTTGACACTTGAAAAATTTTTCGAAAAAACTTGGATTTCCAGGTATTTTTTTATTTTATTTTGTTTGGTAGGTAAATCATTGGTAGGTAAATCTTTTTATTGGGTTGAACTATCCAAACTAGTTTTTCAAATTTATTCCTTTATTTTTGGCAATCGATTTCGGGCGCCTATCATCGCCCCTCCTCAAGCCTGTCACAAAAACAATACAATTTAATTTATTATGATTGAAACTATTGATGATACTATAAGCATAAATTATTTAAAAAGTTAAATTAAGTTATTTTGGACCGTGAAAACAATCATGAAAAACTACTATGGTTAGAAATATCACATAAGCAAGAAGAAAACAATTGTAATATACAAGTAGACAACTATGGTATAAATAATGCTTATAAAAATTTAATGAATAGATAGGTACTTACCAAAAAAAAAAAAAACCCACATGAATCTCTAGCTATTAAGTATTATAAAGGTCTAGTCAAGTAAAGTCAGAGAAAAAACAATCTAGTCAAACCTCGAACTACCTAAAATGCATAAAAATAAGTTGTGATACTGTATTGTGATAATGAAGAGTAATTTATCAATAAAATTCTAGTCAATAGTTTATAAACCAAGTGATTTGTAAATAAGAAAAAGATCATTGTTACGCTGAAATTGTTTAATTACTTATTTATAGTAAGGATAAGAAAATAAAGCTTAAAGTATATTTTATTGTACAAATTGTGGAAAGAGAAATGCATTGATAGGAATAACAACAAGGTGACATACATGATTAGATGATAACCATTTGAAAGGTTGTAAAAGGAAAGAAAGAAAAACAACAAATTTATTTTTAAGCGTAATTAATTTTTATTATATTTTTTTAAACAATTCACTTTCAAACTTAATTTTAACTTTTTAAATAATTTTATGCTTAATAGTATCATCATAGTTTCAATCATAATAAATTAAATTGTATTGTTTTTGTGACAGGCTTGAGGAGGGCGATGATAGGCGCCCGAAATCGATTGCCAAAATAAAGGAATAAATTTGAAAACTAGTTTGGATAGTTCAACCCAATAACAAGATTTACCTACCAATGATTTACCTACCAACAAAATAAAATAAAAAAATACCTAAAAATCCCATTATTTATACCTTGACACTTGAGAAAATTTTCGAAAAAACTTGGATTTTTCAGAAAAAAAAGCACAATTTAAAAAAGAAAACTCGGAAAATTAAAAAAAAAGTTGGAACATTTTTTGAAAAAAAACTCTCGAAAATTTTTTCAAAAAAATATCGGAAAATTTTTCAAAAAATATCCCATTATTTCTACCTTGACACTTGAAAAAATTTTCGGAAAAACTTGGATTTTTCAGAAAAAAACGCCAAAATTTAAAAAAGAAAAAATTTTCAAAAAAAAAATTTGGAACATTTTTCGAAAAAAACTTCACCCTCCGTTATACTCCCCCTCCCTTATACTGTCCCTCCTCATACATCCCCCTCCGTTGTACTTCCCCTCCATTATACATCCCCTCCTTAATACTTCATCCTCCTATATTTTTACTTCTTCTTAAGGAAGTTTTCGTAGGAAGCTCTTCAAACCAGTACTTTTAGGAAGGTAAAAATTGTTCCCTTTTTTTTTGCAGGACGTATTTTCCAGTCGGTCGCTTTCGCAACTGTGACAATTAAACGGAGTCCTTCAACAGGGAGTCCCTTTTAGTGAAGAAAACCTCCTCCCCTCCTTCAATCGGCTCCTTTAATTAACCCATCTTCTTCCTCCCGTCCCCTCAAATTTCCGCTTCCCTATTATCAAATTAATCATCCCGATAAAAAGGAGGAAACTCGCTCAATTTAGAATGAGGAAATCGTTTTTTTTTCCCTCCGCAAAATTGTTAATTTCAAAATTCCATTATGGACCTTGACCAGAATCTCCCGATATGTCAGCCATAAAACTAAATTGGCGTCATTTTCCCATTGTGGCGGTCAATTTTTTTTCTCTCTCCCATTCCCTCACCCCTGGAGCGATTCTTCCAAACCATTAGAGGCACGAAAGCGATGATTTTTTATTCGAAACTCAAGAGCCCTCGTCCCTTTTCGAGGGCGATCAATTTTCATGTTTTCAGTCCCAAAATCACCCACCATTAAAACGATTAGTATATGATATCATTCAATATTAGAATCGAATTTCATATCGATTTGTGGATTAAAAGACGCTTTAGCTAGATTGCCCATCGTCCATTTTACCGGAGGATTTGAGACGATTTAGTTGTTATAGTTTACACCAATTACTCCGGTCATGGCCATCAGTATCGACCTCAAATATTTTTACAACCTTTATCAAATGAGCTTTTTTTTTCTTTTCTTACTTCTCTTTTTCGCCTTCCTCTTTTCCGAGAGGACGTGTCAGCTTTGTTGATTTTTTGCTTGGAATCCCTCGGGCACAAAACGCCTTACATTCCTTGTCATTGTTGGGAAACTTCATTGTTGTTGAGATATACTTCGAACAAAAGGGAAAAACTGGTGTTATCGACAAAACATTCCCTCCTATGACATCGAGGAAAAAACTTAATAAAATGTTAGACTTAGAAAAAATATTTTAAAAACAATTTATTCACACCGAGAAAAAACGGTCAAAAGAGGTCAAAGAGGTCAAAAACTAAAGAAAATTTTGTGAAAATCGTTGTAGCTCAGAAACCTGTAAAAACTACAGAATATCAGTGTGACTTAAAAAAAAACTGAGGAAAACACTAAAAATTATGTTCTAAAGTACTAGTTTGAAGAGCTTCCAACGAAACTTCCTTAAAAAAAGTAAAAATAAAGAAGGGGGAGGTATTAAAGAGGGGAAGTATAACGGAGGGGAAGTACAACGGAGAGGGAAGTATAAAGGAGGGACAGTATAAGGAAGGGGGAAGTATAAAGGAGGAACAGTATAAGGGAGGGGGAAGTATAAAGTAGGGACAGTATAAGGGAGGGGAAGTATAAAGTAGGGACAGTATAAGGGAGGGGGAAGTATAAGGAGGGACAGTAAATAAAATGTAATAAAATAAATAAATAATAAAATAAAATGTATAAATTTATTATGGAAGTAATATTATGTTTTTTTAAAATTTTCTGACTACTCTTATTTTAGATATCTTATATCTGTTAGAGTTGTAAATAATAAAAATAAAATAAATAAAGTATAAGGGAGGGGGAAGTATAAAGGAGGGACAGTATAAGGGAGGGGGAGTATAAAGGTGGGACAGTATAAGGGAGGGGGAAGTATAAGTAGGGACAGTATAAGGGAGGGGAATTATAAAGAGGAACAGTATAAGGGAGGGGAAGTATAAAGGAGGGACAGTATAAGGGAGGTGGAAGTATAAAGGAGGGACAGTTTAAGGAAGGGGGAGGTATAACGGAGGGTGAAGATTTTTTTTTTTTTTCGAAAAATTATCCAACTTTTTTTGTTTAAATTTTCCGAGTGATTTTTCAAAAAATTTTCCAACTTTTTTTTCAAAAAATTTTCCAACTTTTTTTTCAAAAATTTTCCGAGTTTTCTGTTTTAAATTTGCGCTTTTTTTTTCTGAAAAATTTTCCAACTTTTTTCTAAAATTTTTTTAAGTGTTTAAAGAAATAATGGGATTTTTCGCCAAAAGAGGTCCCTCTCGTAAGGTGTGGAACTATGTAATTTCTCCCTACTAAATAATAATTAATGATAAAAAATGATGATTTTACTTACGCCAAAAATTCTTAAAGATATAAGGAGTAATTGGTGAAAATTTGGTAAAAATTGGACTAAAGGTTCGGCCGAAGCGAATTTTTTTAAATTTCAAGCAGACATATCTCCGCCATTTTTTGGAAATTCAAAAATAGCACTCGTTAGTTTTTTGTCCACCAATTAGTTTGCTGAAAATCTGGTGAAAATTTTGGCCGTAATTTGTCCCGGAAAAAATAACGGACGGACGGCCGGCCGGCACCACAGACAAAGTTGAGATCGGTAAAGATCAATATTCAATTTGACCCTCCTGGGTCTGGAAGACCCATCCCCAAAAACCCGACGTGGAGGGTATCACAATAACATCCTTTAAGGAAGCTTAAAAAAAATGTGACGTCTTCAAAATGCCAAATAGTACCTTTCGCCAACTTTTTTCTTTTAGTTTTTAAAGCTCTCCTTGGTGGTATTCCCAACCCAAAAAATTATTTGACTGACCTCCATCCTAATAAAACGCTCTAAAATTTCTCTTCTATTTTTTCCTCCCTCACATTTTCCCCAGTCTTTCACCCTCTTTTTATGTTACAAATGATTTCGTCTGGTGGGACGTCTAGACAGTGAACAATCCCCACGTTCGATATCTGAGCACAACCTAGGGGTCGAAACTGGAACCTCGTCCCTTTTAAGTTCACCAATCCTCCGCAAGAAAACGAACGGCAATTCCACGTTTTCTCCACAGATTTCGGTCTTTTTGATGTAGTTTCAATGTTCTTCTAGCTTAAGTTAACAATTTTTACCCAAAAACTAGCTTCTTTTGTAGCTTTTGAGGTCTCTAGAGTCCTGTCTAAACTTTCATTCACGTTTTTGACTTATATTTTTGTAAAATATGACCTGAAAATGGCTCAATGTATATAAATTTATTTGAAAAATACTCATTTTTACTGCATATTAACGATTGAGTCTCTATCTATCCTTTTAAGAAGGTACTCTATCCCCACAAAAAACACCCCGTGTAAAAAACACCCCGCCTCGCAAAAATCCTTTTACATCAGCCGGAAAAGTTGTGATATCAACTTCCCCGCCCTCAAATGAGCGAGAAGAGTCGATACGCCCGAGTGGTAGGTACGATGATGTGAGAAGCATGATGCCCGTGCTCCCGTTTTCAATGCTCCCCTTGGCGGCATCGCGAAATGTTTGTTTACAGGGACGTAGTTAAGACGTGCTGTGCGTTCTTCGGGAAAAATCGTTATGATTCAAACACTCAGACATACGTAGATGAAGGCGTAGTGTCATGTGTGAGTACGGGGGGGGGTATGTGTATGTAAGTGTATGGGGTGTATACTAGTGATTAGTTAGGAACTCAGTGATAACACAGTAATTCTTAAGCGTTCCAGGGCTTGATAAATAACGGCAATCACTGATACAAAGCATTTCGCGATGCCGCCAAGGGGAGCATTGAAAACGGGAGCACGGGCATCATGCTTCTCACATCATCGTACCTACCACTCGGGCGTATCGACTCTCTCGCTCATTTGAGGGCGGGGAAGTTGATATCACAACTTTTTCCGGCTGATGTAAAAGGATTTTTGCGAGGCGGGGTGTTTTTTACACGGGGTGTTTTTTGTGGGGATATCATATCTTTTTGTAGTTTAAATTCAAATGAATCGTAAAACTCCTAAAAGAACCGCGCGTTGTTTCAGTTGCCCGGGAAAAATGGTAGCATTAAATTAATAGCGTATGTAGCGTAATAATTAAGCCAGCCGATAGTGGCATCTGGTGTAAATCGGATGTACAGAAGGCGCCTCAGACTAACTGACGATCGAAAAATGATCACTGGTCAAATTGACCCCAAGGGTCTGGAAGACCCATTTCCGAAATTCGACCTCATGGTGTAAATCGGGTGTACAGCCGGCGCCACAGACAATGATCACTGGTCAAATTGACCCTGAGGGGTCTGGATGACCCATTTCCGAAATCCGTCCTCATTACTATACTCGTCCTCATTGCTAAACTCAGAAGGAAGCTCTGTGCACAATTTCAAGTCGATTGGTCTTGTCTCCAGGCTGTGTACCCTTAAAGTGGCTAAAATTACCCTAAAATTTCAGTTTTTTGTTCCTAACTTTTTTTTAAGTTAAGATTTCGGGGTAAATCTTTCAAAAGGCACTGGCTCAAGTTGAAAGGAAGCTCTGTGCAAAATTTCAAGTCAATCGGTGCGCTAGGAGAGGCTGTAGCCTTTTCTAGCTGAATAAGAAGAAGAACACGGTAAAGGCGAAAAACCGGGTTTTCAGGCTTTTATAACTCGGCTCCCTGTGGACCGATCGACTTGAAATTTTCAGCGTTTACTCATATCATATCAAAGTAAATCTGTAGCAAATTTCAAGTCGATCGGTCCACAGGGAGCCGAGATCCAGATACCTGAAAAACGCAAATCGTGACGTCCAGTAAACATACACTTGGTAGGTACCGTTTTCTGACGTCTTCGGACTGGGTGTTGCTTGGCGGGGCGGATCGCTACCGCGTTCCTAGATCTATCCTTTTAAGAAGGTAACTTGGATCGGTAGTTCAGGGATCCTGGTACAGATTGTAGCACTTATGTTTTACCTTATGTGTTCATTCATAGGAGGAGAACCAACCTATAATATGCGTGCACTATAACCTATAATCACTTTTCTTTTTTCAGACATGTCTGGAGACTTGGCCAACTCCGGTAAGCGAGAATGTATATTTCGTGGTGGCGAATTTGGTGATGTGCTACATACTTCCTCTGGTACTCATCACAATCTGCTACTTGCTGATTTGGCGGAGAGTCTGCTGTCGGACGCTTCCAGGGAGCCTCAGGGTCACGGCGAGCAAGTGATACAACGTTCGAAAATGAAAGTCATCAAAATGCTGTTGGTGGTCATCGTTTTGTTCGCGTGCTCGTGGCTTCCTCTGTACTTGATCTTCACCCGGATCAAACTCGGGGGTCCGTTGACGTCGGGCGGGACCGAAGAGACGCTCATACACGCCTTTCTACCAGTCGCTCAGTGGTTGGGAGCGTCGAATTCATGTATAAACCCGATCCTCTACGCGTTTTTCAACCGTAAATTCAGAGCGGGATTCAAAGCCGTTTTGTCGAGCCGTTCTTGCTGTTCGACGTTGCGCTACGACTACAGAACGCAGATGACCATCAGCTCACGTGACACCGTCCGTAAAGGGCCACCTCTGAAG
This sequence comes from Orius insidiosus, assembly GCA_014119065.1. Lineage (NCBI taxonomy): Eukaryota > Metazoa > Arthropoda > Insecta > Hemiptera > Anthocoridae > Orius > Orius insidiosus. Next base: position 157,504 of record JACGAQ010000147.1, read on the forward strand.
CGTATGACCATCTCGGCCGGTGTTCCGATCAAGCCGAAAAAGCCGGATCCGAATCTAAGGACCATGTCGCTCAGGACTCCCTCGACAATCCTCCAAAACAACAACTTCCTTTTAAGCCAAGAAATTTCAAAAACAATCACCACGAATTTATCTACAACGGAACATTCGTTTGAAAATAAACATTTCAAAGAAATTAATCAAAAAAATTTTTACGCTTAGTTTTGGTTAGAAACACGGTCCATGGTTGAGGATCCACCAGTTCGGAGCAACGGGTCTTATTGTCTTGCTGAATTTAAAAAAGTGTAAATATTGTCGCTTAAACGTAAAAAAAACTTTATAATATTGTTAAATTACATAATATCTTTGAAGATATTCTCAAATGTTGACATTATTAGACGATAAAATAGCCCTGTTTGTGTAAAAAATAACCAAAATGACAAAAGTTAGTGATTTTTTCAGCTTTCTTTGTGCTAAAGACATTTCATTGGTTGTTTAAGGTACGAAATTTTATAATTTGGATTCAATTGATAACGTATTAGCTTTGTTCCAACCGCAGTTTTAGTCTCTCGGCGCATGCGTACAACGAAATTACCGTCAACTTTGGCAACGGTAGGAACGAAGCAATTGCTTCGTTCAACCGCAGCTTGAAACTTCTGGAGCATGCGGGTCCTTTATCTCGCAGAGAAACGACATTAACTTCGTTTATGTCGTAGAGTAAGGACCTTGACGTCCTTTAATTCGTAGAGAAAGGACCTTGACGTCCTTTAACTCGTAGAGAAAGGACCTTGACGTCCTTTAACACGTAGAGGAAGGACCTTGACGTCCTTTAACACGTAGAGAAAGGACCTTGACGTCCTTTAACACGTAGAGAAGGACCTTGACGCCCTTTAACTCGTAGAGAAAGGACCTTGACGTCCTTTAACTCGTAGAGAAAGGACCTTGACGTCCTTTAACTCGTAGAGGAAGGACCTTGACGTCCTTTAACACGTAGAGAAAGGACCTTGACGTCCTTTAACACGTAGAGAAAGGACCTTGACGCCCTTTAACTCGTAGAGAAAGGACCTTGACGTCCTTTAACTCGTAGAGAAAGGACCTTGACGTCCTTTAACTCGTAGAGGAAGGACCTTAAAGAACTCGGATTTGGGCATCAAATGGAGGGTTCAGAATACAAGTGAACCAAGTCCACTTTGGCTACTTTTGAGATACAGAGGTTTAAAGTTAAAGCTTCATATTGAAATTACATTACATAACAGTAGAACTTCCTGCTGCCAAGCGAATATTATTAGAACTAGGACTTGGTTCATTATTACAATGAAATTTTACATAGTTGGAGCATGTTATAGCGTTGCTAACTCAAAAATGACCAAAAGTGGACTTGGTTCACTTGTATTCTGAGCCCTCCAAATATGACGTAGTTCAAAACCTTTTTCCATCAAATCTGAAGTCACTTAACGTCAAAGTTGACCAATCTTTCTGCGCATGCTCCAGCAGTTTCAAACCAGCTTCAATCTGCAGTTGAACAAAGCTATTATGTCATTACAATTTCTTATTTTTAATGGTCTGTAACTCCGAAACTATTCATTTGACAAGATTATCGACTTAACTTTTTGTTTAAAATTTAATTTTAATCATTTTTACACTAAATATTTTTTACGATAACCTCATAGTTTTCGAGATATTTAAGAAAAACAAAAACCTAAAAATCAACTTAAACAAAAATCATCTGAAAAATTTTCATTTTCGTTTTAGCCATGTTAGTTCGTAGTGAGAGATTAACCGTTAATCCTTGTTTAAAAAATCAAAACGAGTTCGTAGGGCCGAACACTTACGTTTTAGAATCTCCTAGAGATGATAGACGTAATTATCATTTATTTTAATTTTTTTCGTTTGCTTTTTGCTTGCAGAAGAAGCTGTCCCATTTAGATTTAAAATTGGCCACCGACCTTTGCAAAAAATTGTATGTAATCCTGCTCCAAACCAGTATGTTATAAAATACCGAAAACATAGAATAATAGTAAGTTTAAAAAAAAAAAAAGAAATATTTTTCAAATTTTTTTCTTTTTAGGGCGGTAATAGTCTTCGTTACACCGAAGCGAGAAAAACTAGAGAATTAGACACTACCGGACCCTCACCTACTACTCAAAGGATATTTGAAACCCGCGGAAAACCCAAGGGAAATGTAAGGTCTAAAATAATTTTTATTTTACTAATAACCAATAATGGAGGAAGAATGACTGTGATAACGGGTATCTCACGACGCGTTTCGGCTTAAAAAGCCTCGTCAGGCGAGCTATTCCCTCTACTGTGCCCTTATCTCCGAGAGATTAAGTGGATACAGCGGGAAGCCGGAAACAAACATTCTCCCTAAAGCTGCACCGTTCTCCAAGAGATAGAGCCACTTACCACCTTAGTATTGGTTATAGAGGGAATAGATCACCTGACGAGGCTTTTTAAGCCGAAACGCGTCGTGAGATACCCGTTATCACAGTCATTCTTCCTCCATTATTGGTTATTAAAAATCAAGCTGCTTGCGGAATACATACGCAATAAAAATTATAATATCAATAATTTTTATATCTAATATTTTTTTAATAGATTTGTCGTGGACTGCCACCTCGTTACGGCTGTCCCAATTTGTCTTCTGGCCCATCTTACCGAATTCCAGATGGGAATCCATTTTTTAAAAAGAAACGGATTTCTTATTACACGAGGGAATCTAACATTGTATGATGACGTCACAAGTGCCTTTCTAACATATTTTTAGGTTGGTCGTTGTGAGAAGTACAAGGGGCCGAAATGGAGTCTGAGTAATCGGAAACGGACCGTTTAAGATCAAGAAGGCGGATTTACCCGGCCCCGCGGATTACGACACGAAGGAAAAAGGCCCGTCAATCAAAGATTTGTGGGATTACGACGTGAGACTGAATAATATTAAGAATGCCAAATTGAAAAGACTAGTTGAAGAAAGTTATGAGAAGCAAAAGCGAGAGGTACACTGTCAACGGCGTTTTACCAAATTGGCTAACGACCTTGGGGGAAAAAACCGTCTGTGATGAGTATCCAACTGGGCAAATGCGTCGAAATCAACTGTACATGGACCAAGCGCTTTATTCATAAGTCTCCGTAACTTCAGTGTCTTCAGTAACGAACAGTAACAAACTCGGGCAACGGTTGCTATTATAGCCATAGGCTGTGCTACAATCTGCCTGCGCCGTCTGAGCATCTGGCCTGTGATTGTGCTGCAGATTGCAGTACAGATTGACCATGGATTGAGCGCCCGAAGGTTTCAATATTTAGATACTGTTCGTATGTTCGTATTTTGCAAATGCTACTGGATAGCCATAGGCTGTGCTACAATCTGGCCGCCTGCGCCGTCTGCGCATCTGGCCTGTGATTGTGCTGCAATTGCAGTACAGATTGACCATGGATTGAGCGCCGAAGGTTGTCAATGATTTAGATACTGTTCGTATGTTTATTTTGCAAATGCTACTGGATAGCCACAGGCTGTGCTACAATCTGGCCGCCTGCGCCGTCAGCGCATCAGGCCTGTGATTGTGCTGCAATCTGACCATGGATTGAGCTCCAAGTTGTCATTGATTTAGATACTGTTCGTATTTGCAAATGCTGCTGGATAGCCATAGGCTGTGCTACAATCTGCCTGCGCCGTCTGAGCATCTGGCCTGTGATTGTGCTGCAATCTGACCATGGAGCACCCGAAGGTTCAATGATTTAATACTGTTCGTATTTTGCAAATGCTACTGGATAGCCATAGGCTGTGCTAAATCTGACCGCCTGTGCCGTCTGCGCATCTGGCCTGTGATTGTGCTGCAATCTGACCATGGAGAGCACCCGAAGGTGACAATGATTTAGATGCTGTTCGAATTTTGCGAATGCTACTGGATAGCCATAGGCTGTGGTACAATCTGGCCGCCTGCCGTCTGCGCATCAGGCCTAGATTGTGCTGCAATCTGATCATGGAGCACCCGAAGGTTGTCAATGATTTAGATGCTGTTCGTATTTTGCAAATGCTACTGGAATGCGAAGTTTGGCCGAGAGGCGCAGATGCATTTTGTCGAGTTTAGGATCATAGCTTTTAAGTGTTTGACCCAGTTGGATAAGCATGAGTTTTGAGTCGTTGGTCGTGTTTGGTACGCTGTGCAAAGGCCCCTGTTATCCCCATCGACGTGCGCTAATCTTTAATTTTTCTTTTATAGAATTTACCCGGCCCATTTGATACTTATGTGGATCCTGACTGTTTTAAGAAAAAATCATTTAACGTGAAAGGAACTTTTTCTAAAGAAGAGGTAAAATCCGTGATAAAAATATTATTTTTGACGTCTTTTCTTTTAGCGGATGCGAGAACCCGTTTGTTCAGATGAACCTTCCCCGCAGTCGTTCAACATAAAGAGCACTTTCGGCGTCTCCTGCCTTGAAAATAAAAAGCGCCCTCCTTTCAACACCACGTCCACTTTGAAGCCCAACGAAACACACCCTGTAGGTAAGCAAAAAAACAAAAAGCGAAAAAAAAATTTTAACTTACAAATTTTATTTTTAGGCCCTGCGGATTACAACCCGAATAATTTTACTATAGGATTTAAACTTTGTCAAAAGCTTCCAGTTGGTTCAGCCGGTTACGTCGCACCTTTTGGTACCAGCGAGCCGAGAAGTTTCCCTGTCTGCAACGAAGATTTTCCATCGCCACTGGACTACGACGCCCGAGTACGAGTTTTACAAATAGTTTATTGGTCCACAGGAGGGCCCAAGCCATTCTGTAGCCTTTTTGGTTGATACAAGCGGCTTAAACCATCGTGCAGTCTTTTACTGTTGAGTGTGAGAGTTGGCTAAGCCATTCTGTAGCTTTGTTGGTTTGTGGAAGAGGCTTAAACTTATCTAAAGCTTTCCATTGGGTTGGGGGAGTGGCTTAAACCATTCTAGATCATTCCATTGGTTCGTGGAAGTGGCCTAAGCCATTATGTAGCCTTCTATTGGTCGATAGAAGTAATTTAAGCCATTGTGCAGTCTTTTACTGTGAGTGTGGGAGTTGCTTAAGCCATTCTATAGCTTTGTTGGTTTGTGGAAGTGGCTTAAACTATCTAGAACATTCCATTGGTTCGTGGAAGTGGCCTAAGCCATTATGTAGCCTTCTATTGGTCGATAGAAGTAATTTAAGCCATTGTGCAGTCTTTTACTGCTGAGTGTGGGAGTTGCTTAAGCCATTCTATAGCTTGTTGGTTTGTGGAAGTGGCTTAATCTTACCTAAAGCTTTCCAATGATCTTTAGTATTGGCTTAACCCATTCTATAGCCTTCTTGCGGTGATACAAGTGGTTTAAGCCATTGTGCAGTCTTTTACTGTTGAGTGTGGGAGTATCCAAGCCATTCTATAGCTTTGTTGGTTTGTGGAAGTGGCTTAAACTTATCTAAAGCTTTCCATTGGGTTGGGGAAGTGGCTTAAACTATTCTAGAACATTCCATTGGTTCGTGGAAGTGGCCTAAGCCAGTCTATAGCCTTCTATTGGTCGATAGAAGTGGTTTAAACCGTTGTACAGTCTTTTACTGTTGAGTGTGGGAGTTGGTTAAGCCATTCTATAGCTTTGTTGGTTTGTGGAAGTGGCTTAAGCTTATCTAAAGCTTTCCAATGGTCTTTAGTAGTGGCTTAACCCATTCTATAGCCTTCTTGCAGTCGATAGAAGTTTAAGCCATTGTGCAGTCTTTACTGCTGAGTGAGGGAGTTTCTAAGCCATTTATAGCTCTGTTGGTTTGTGGAAGTGCCTTAATCTTATCTAAAGCTTTCCATTGGGTTGGGGAGTGGCTTAAACCGTTCAAGAACATTCCATTGGTTCGTGGAAGTGGCCTAAGCCAATCCATAGCCTTCTATTGGTCGATAGAAGGGGTTCAAACCATTGGACAGTCTTTTACTGTTGCGTGTGGGAGTTGCTTAAGCCATTGTATAGCTTAGTTGGTTTGTGGATGTGACATTTCATTGGTCTGTGGTAGTGGCTTAAACCATTCTAAAACATTTCATTGGTTCGTGGAAGTGGCCGATGCCATTCTATAGCCTTCTTGGGTCGATAGAAGTGGTATAAACCATTATGCAGTCTTTTACTGTTGAGTGCGGGAGTTGCCTAAGCCTTTCTATAGCTTTTTTGGTTGTGGAAGTGGCTTATACTTATCTAAAGCTTCCCATTGGTCTGTGGTAGTGGCTTAAACCATTCTAGAACTTTCCATTGGTTCATGGATGTGGCCTAAGCCATTCCATAGCCTTCTATTGGTCGATAGAAGTGGTTTAAACCATTGTAGTCTTTACTGTTGAGTGTGGGAGTTGCTTAAGCCATTTTATAGCTTTGTTGGTTTGTGGAAGTGGCTTAAGCTTATCTAAAGCCTTCCATTGGTCTGTGGCGAATGGCATAAATAAATGTAGAGCTTTATTGGTCATGGAATGGCTTGAACGATTGTCTAGCTTTCTATGGCTGGTGAAGTTGCCTAAACCTTGGTCATTGGGTAACCAAAGATTTTGATTGGACAAAACAGTTATACTCATTAAATTAAGTAACTTTGCAGTAAGTACGCTTTATATCGGACCACCCTGTATAAAAATGGAAATTATTTTATTTGTAAAATAAATTTCCCATCTTTTTAGCCAGTGAAGAAGATACGATTTTGCGAAGAGCCACCTGGAGCTAGATTCAAAAAGTCAACGTTTTCTTGATGACAAAGAACGGTAAAATACCCTACAAATTTTTCAAAAATCGAAATTTTTTTCCTTTCAGTGTACGCCTTCGCCATTGGATTACGACGTCGAAAAACAGGAAAATGCGACCACGCGAAAATCCGATATCCTTTCAACTCGACTTCTAGACGAGAATATGTAACAAGAACCAGACTATTTAGCAGGTAAATTTTTATTTGGCTACAAAATGTTTATTAAACTCAGGTGCGAAGAGTTAAAGGACCCTAGCGATTATCACTTTTCTAAATCTGAGGGCGTAGACGGAGAAAAAAAGATTCCAAGGGTAGTTTCTAGGACAATTTAAACCCATTTAAAACCTTAGAACGATCCTTGTCCGAGTCAGCGCTTGCAAATGGGCGCTCGACAACCGTTAAGAGTCTCTCGGGCAATTCTTTTTTACGATATTCCTTTTTTTTAAAATAAAGTTGGAAAAATGTGAAGAGATAACGAAAAATTGTTTAAGTGGGTCAAGCACATATTTTAAAAGTTAGTGGGGCTACTGAGATTCCCTCTCTGTGTACCTATACGTGCGTGGAATATGAAAATGATGGATCTTTATTGATATAAAAAGTTTTTATTTATAAACTTTTTTTTTCTCTTTTTTTGAAATGACTAAGAAACTATCAAAAACTTCAGGGTCTCATTTTAACTTCGTTAAAGAAGTTATTGTGATACCCTCCACGTCGGATTTTTGGGGATGGGTCTTCCAGACCCCGTAGGGTTAATTCGAATGTGGATCTATACCGATGTCAACTTGTCTGTTGTGCCGGCCGGCCGTCCGTAGCATTTTTTTCCGGAACACTTTACGGCCACATTTTCATCCGATTTTCACACAAATTTCTTTAGCCGGTGAGAAGAATGTAACGAGGGCGATTTTTAAATTTCGAAAAAATGGCGGAGATATGTCTGTTTGAAATTTTAAAAAATTCGCTGCGGCCGAACCGTTGTCCGATTTTCACCAAATTTTCACCAATTCTCTTATATTTTTAAGAATTTTTGGCAAAAAAATTGCCACTTTTTAATTATTAATTTTTTACTAGGGAGAAATTTCATACTTCTACCCATTACGAGAGGCACATCCCTAGGCTAAAGAGCTCATTATTTCTACCTTGACAAATAAAAAATTTTCGAAAAAAGAACTTACAAAATTTTAAAAAACCGCAAATTTAAAAAAAAAACGGAAAATTAAAAAAAAAAGAAAAATTGAAAATTAAAAAAAAAAAACTCGGAAAATTAAAAAAAAAAAAAAAAAAAAATTCGGAAATTTTTCCGAAAAAAAAATGCAAAATTTTTTGAAAAAAACTCGAAAAAAAAAAAAAAAAACTTGGAAAATTTTTCGAAAAAAAAAAAACATCCTCCTCCGTTGTACTTCCCCTCTGTTATACTTCCCCTGATTTATACCCCCCCCCTCTGTTATATTTCCCCTCCCTTATACTTCCCCCTCCCTTGTACCTCCCTCGTTACACTTCCTATATACTTACTTGAAATTTTAAAAACTGCGCTGGGCCGAATCGTTGATCCGATTTTCACCAAATACTTACTCCTTATATTTTTTAAGACTTTTTGAAGTGAAAAAATTGTCACTTTTAATTATCATTTTATTTAGTAGGGAGAAATTTCATACTTCCACCCGTTACGAGAGTCACATCTCTAGGGCAAGAGCCCATTATTTCTAGGAAAAAAAAAACTTTGAAAAATCGAAAAAAACTTCCCCCTGTGTTATACTCTAGTTTACTTCCCCTCCTTTATACCTCCCCTCCTTTACACTTCCCCCTCCTTTATACTTCCCCCTCCTTCATACTTCCCCTCCTTACACTTCCTCTCCCTTATACTTCTCCCTCCTATATTTTACTTCTCTTTAAGGAAGTATTCGTCAGAAGCTCTTCAAACTAGTACTTTAGTTTGGGGATCGATAAAAACTGCTGAAAAGGGGGTTTGTGCCCTGAACTCTCCGTCATACTAACCTTAATTTGCATATTGAAATTCGCTAAAAAAATGCTACATCATAAAAAATTATTGCGCGAAAGTTGGTAAAGTTTCAGGTGATTCTAAGACGAGGGATGACAAGGGTTCGCGGTTTATGTTTATTTATGAATGCTCGGTGCACTTAAGTTTCCTCCCTAAGGGGAAAGGTTCACCGCCTTCTGAATTTCCCATAAAAAAAATGTTTTATTCACTCATCAAATTAACGTTAAGGAAAAAATGGAGGAAAATTGATAATCCGAGATTCAAAAGAAAAATGATTGACTGATGAGTCAAAAAGGGGGATTTCGAAAGATCGATAGTGGATCTTAGGGAGGCGGCGGTCAATGAGGCATCGCTTCCGCATAACTAGGGGTCGACCGTTTCTTCTTAAGAAAGATGATCTTCGACTCTTCGCATTTGTCATAGGACCCCTTTTCCGACCATTTTCGTTTCGGGAAGGCGGGGGGGGGGGGGGGAGGTCCTGCACTTGAAAGCGACTACTTAACATCGCCTAACTGAGGAAAAAGACGGGAAAAAGAGGGGAACGGATGTGGAGACAAACACCCCCTGTTCACTTTATCCGCCCTTATCCACCTGCATCTTTTATTACCTTTGACGTCTCACTCTCACGCCATTTTCCCTCTTCTTCACCGAGAAAAACGCTTTACTCTTCACTTTCGTTTTATTCGCCAAATTTCGTTTCAATCTTCAAAACTTTCAATCAAGAAATAAAGTACCTACTGGTTTGAAGAGCTTCCAACGAAAACTTCTTTAAAGAGAAGTAACATAAAACTTCTTTAAAGAGAAGTAACAATATAGGAGGGGAAGTATATAGGAGGGGAAGTATAACGGAGCGGACGTAAAACGGGGGGGAAGTATAACGGAGGGGACGTAAACGGGGGGGAAGTATAACGGAGGGGACGTAAACGGGGGGAATAACCGGAGGGGACGTAAAACGGGGGGGGGGAAGTATAACGAAGGGGGGAAAGTATAAAGGAGGGGGAAGTATAAAAGAGGGAAATAATAAAGGAGGGGGATGTTTTTTTTACGAAAAATTTCCGGGTTTTCCTTTTTTTTTACAAAAAATTTTCCGGTTTTTTTTAAATTTTTTTTAAATTTCTAAGTCAAAGTAGAAATAATGGGCTCTTTGGCCTAGGGATGTGCCTCTCGTAATGCGTAGAGTATGAAATTTCTCCCAACTAAAAAAAAAAATGATAAAAAAGTGGCAATTTTTTTACACTAATAATTCTTAAAAAATATAAGGAGTAATTGGTGAAAATTTGGTGAAAATCGGACCAACGGTTCGGCCGCAGCGAATTTTTTAAAATTTCAAACAGACATATCTCCGCCATTTTTTATTTAGATATAAAATTCGCCCTCGTTACGTTCTTCTTCACCTGCTTTGCGTGAAAATTTGGTGAAAATCGGATGAAAACTTTGGCCGTAAAGTGTTCCGGAAAAAATGCTACTGCCGCGCCGGCCACAATAACTTGTTTAAGGAAGTTAAAATGGGAGAAAATTGCTTGGTACTTGTGAGTTTACGATACCAGAACAACGCGCATGCGCTGTTTTTAGTTCCCGCGTTTTTTCAAAAATTCATCATTGAGATTCGCCAAAATTTAAACTAGTTTGATAACTCTAGGGGTTTAATTCTTTCCAGTCGCAAGAAAAGCCGTACAGAGAGGGAAAAAACCTAACAAGCTCTCCTTGCGAGAGGAAAAAAAAATTAACTCCCTTTTGTTATCAAAGGAGCTCTCCTTGCGAGAGGAAAAAATTAACCCTCGTTAATCATACTAGTTTGAATTTAGGCAAATCTCAAAGATAAATTTTTGAAAAAACGCGGGAACTAAAAACACATGAAAGCTCGCGCATGCGCTTCGCCCCATTGTCTCGCGCCTGCGCGTTTTCTTATATCGTAAACTCACAAGTACCAATTGGTTTTTACCCTGTTTTCGTTGTCCTGACACCGAATTCTGCTCATCAGGAAAGTTTTAGAACGTTTATTCCAAAGAGAAATATTGTATTACCCTCCTTGTCAGGTTTTGATAGTAGGGAGAATTTCATACTGTTCACGCCTGGCTTGGCGAAGCCTTTCACTTTATCTACGACGACATTTTAATGGTCCAATCTTCACCAAATGCTCCATAAATTGAATAGAGAAAAAATAATTCGATAGAACGGCGAAAGGGATATTCACGTCTGACTAGTGTGGCCTGCCTGAGCGAAGATTTCATTTTTTCTACCTAGATATTAGCTTTGTTCCAACCGCTGTTTGAAACTGGTTTGAAACTCATGGAGCATGCGCAGATTTGGACATCAGATGACTTCAGATTTGACGGACAAACGATTTGGACGACGTCAAATTGACGGACAAACGATTTGGACGACGTCAAATTTGACGGACAAACGATTTGGACGACGTCAAATTTGAAGGACAAATTCTGAGAACGGAGAAATTTGGAATATTCACGTCTGTCGAGTGTGGCCTACCTGGGCGAAGATTTTTATTTTTTCTCCCTAGATATTAGCTTTGTTCCAACCACAGTTTGAAACTCTTGGAGCATGCGCAGATTTGGATATCAGATGACTTCAGATTTGACGGACAAACGATTTGAAGGACGTCAATTTGACGTCCAAATCCTGAGAACGAAGAAATTTGGGATATTTACGTCTGTCTAGTGAGGCCTGCCTGGGCGAAGATTTTCATTTTTTCTACCTAGATATTAGCTTTGTTCCAACCGTTTGAAACTCATGGAGCATGCGCAGATTTGGACATAAGATGACTTCAGATTTGACGGACAAACGATTTAAACGACGTCAAATTTGACGTCCAAATCCTGAGAACGGAGAAATTTGGGATATTCACGTCTGTCTAGGTCTATCTAGGTAGAAAAAATTAAAATCTTCGCCCAGGCTGGCCACACTAGACAGACGTGAATATCCCAAATTTCTCCGAGGCCTGAATGGGCAAAGATTTTCATTTTTTCTACCTAGATATTAGCTTGTTCCAACCTCAGTTTGAAACTCATGGAGCATGCGCAGACTTGGACATCACATAACTTCAGATTTGACGTCCAAATCCTTCTGCGCATGCTCCATGAGTTTCAAACCAGTTTCAAACTGCGGTTGGAACAAAGCTAATATGAAGTTCATTTTAAATTATTGATCTTCTACATTCATTCACTTTGGACCTAAATTTTCGTTTTCAGTCTAATATTTGATCAATTTTCATTAATTTTTTTGCTATTAAAGTTACAGAGGGAGAAAGAATGAAAAAAACGGATATTTCACGACCGGTTTCGGCGTAATACGCCTCATCAGGTGAACTATTTCCTTATTTTTCATTCTCCTACACTTTTTACTTGACTTTCATTAGACGGTATTATGGACACCGCGGGAAGGTGGATAAACTATCCGTTTATACGGCACCCCCGGGCCCCACTACCTCCTAATGTCATTACCCACCTCTTTTTATACCTATTAAGGAATTCGAAGTATTTTTTTACTATAGGGTTTATGGTTCATGCGTAATCGCGCAAATAGGGAACGTTTTATGGATGCTATTAAAAGTTACAGAGGGAGAAAGAATGAAAAAACGGATATTTCACGACCGGTTTCGGCGTAATACGCCTCATCAGGTGAACTATTTCCTTATTTTTCATTCTCCTACACTTTTTACTTGACTTTCATTAGACGGTATTATGGACACCGCGGGAAGGTGGATAACTATCCGTTTATACGGCACCCCCTCGGGCCCCACTACCTCCTAATTGTCATTACACCACCTTCCCGCGGTGTCCATAATACCGTCTAATGAAAGTCAAGTAAAAAGTGTAGGAGAATGAAAAATAAGGAAATAGTTCACCTGATGAGGCGTATTACGCCGAACGGTCGTGAAATATCCGTTTTTTCATTCTTTCTCCCTCTGTAACTTTTAATAGCATCCATAAAACGTTCCCTATTTGCGCGATTACGCATGAACCATAAACCCTATAGTAAAAAATACTTCGAATTCCTTAATAGGTATAAAAGAGGTGGTGTAATGACAATTAGAGGAGTGGGGCCCGAGGGGGTGCCGTATAAACGGATAGTTTATCCACCTTCCCGCGGTGTCCATAATACCGTCTAATGAAAGTCAAGTAAAAAGTGTAGGAGAATGAAAAATAAGGAAATAGTTCACCTGATGAGGCGTATTACGCCGAAACCGGTCGTGAAATATCCGTTTTTTTCATTCTTTCTCCCTCTGTAACTTTTAATAGCATCCATAAAACGTTCCCTATTTGCGCGATTACGCATGAACCATAAACCCTATATTAATTTTTTTGAAATTCTACGTATCTCGTGAGTCACGGTTAAGTTTTGATAGATGCAAATTTTGTTAAAACTCCCCCCTCCTGGAAATCCCAACGGGGCCAACTCCCCCAACTTCTCCCGTCGCTCTCAAGAGTCTCCAGTTACACGTCAAGCAAACATTCTAAAATTTAGTCCAGATTTTTTCACAATTTTTTATTTATTTATAAATATGAAAAGTAAGAAAGGAAAAAGGGGAGGGGAAGATCTTTTTCCCAGAGGCAATTAAACTTAGGGATTAAAAAGCTATGAAGTTTCGTTGATAATCCCGGGGAGTTCTCGCAGAAAGTGAAGTTATGAACTCCGAAGGTAATTAAAAACAGGATCCGACCCTCCGGACATGAAGAGTCCCCCGCCGGCTTTGGCCCCAAGCCCAAAAAGATACATGAAAGTCATTTTTGTGAGGGGTCACTTGATTAAAATATTTTTTCAAAATGGCAAAAAGGGGCCTAAAACAAAAAGGACGTCTTCTTTTGAATATTTTGTATTTTTTTCAATGGAGCTAATTTTTAATTTTTTCTTTTGCAGCACCCAGTTCGTACAACGCAACCAAAGATGGCGTTTTACCAAAAGTGCACAGAACAATAATTGCACCTCCGGTCGGAAAATCGATCATTTGCAAAAGACCAACCCCAGGGCCTGACCACTATGACGTAAGCATTTTTTTCTCTCGGTTTTTTTGAGAAATTGAATTTCTTACAATGCGGTAGTGATACCCTCCACGTCGGGTTTTTGGGGATGGGTCTTCCAGACCTCGGAGGGTCAATTCGAATATGAATCTATACCGATCTCAATTTTGTCTGTGGTACCGGCCGGCCGTCCGTCCGTAGCATTTCTTTCCGGAACATTTTACGGCCACAATTTTCAACCGATTTTCATCAAATTTTCTTTAGTCGGTGAACAAAAAACCAACGAGGGCGATTTTTGAATATCTCTGTTGACATTTTAAAAACTGCGCGCTTCCGAACCGTTGTTCTGATTTTCACCAAATTTTCACCAATTACTCCATGTATTTTTTAAGAATATTTGGTGTAAAATTATCATTTTTCTACATTAATTATCAATTTATCATTTTAGTAGGGAGAAATTTTATACTTCCACCCTTTACGAGAGGGACCTCTCTTGCGCAAAAATCCCATTATTTCTACCTTGATACTTCAAAATTTTTTGAAAGAAAGGACATGAAATTTTTTCTGAAAAAAAAATAGCTCGAACAAAAAAAAACTCGGAATATTTAAAATAGGTAAATTTTTCGAAAAAGGTAGGTACCTAAATTTTTCGGAAAAAAAAAAAAATTTCGGAAAAAAAAAAAAATTTTCGAAAAAAAAAACCGAAAATTTTTCGAAAAAAAAAGGAAAATTTTTTGAAAAAATTAAAACTTCTCCCTCCGTTATACTTCCCCCTCCATTATACTTACCCCTCCTATATACTTCCTCCTCCTATATTGTTACTTCTGGAAGTTCTTAAAACTAGTACTTTTTAATTTCGTCGCGTTAGTTCTAACACCGCTAAGTCATTTTTTAAAATCAATTTTGAGTTAGGCATTGTTTTGATAGTAAATTTTGCGGAGAATCGAATTCCATTGGTAGTTTAACCCTATTACCAACAGAAAAGGCGTAGTTCACGATTAGCCAACAGGCAATGTATTGATTCCAATGAGTAATTAACCCATATTTTGGCTCTCGTGAAAACCTAGCAAAAATGACATAGCCGTTGTTAGAAGTAACGCGCGAGTCGTCAAAAAAGTCATCTGTACCTTAAATTTGGCGTAGATTGCAAACCTGTAATAAAAAATAGGTTTTCCAATTTTATATAACGAAGTTAGAGCCAAAATATTGGAGAAAATCTTTGATCTCTCTAGATGGCACACCCTGTATATTCGTATTATCTATTAATTCTCCAGTTAAGAATAATTGAGGCGCTCCGGGTACGAAGGGCGATCTCACATCGGAAAAATTTTTTTTTTTTCATTTTCAGCTTCTAGACCTCTTGGTGAATACACCCATATAATGTTTATGTTGAGTTCGCCCTTTTTTTCCCCTTTAAAAACGTAAAAACCGATATGCGGCAAAGCTCTAACTGCGATATCCGAGCGGGTACGAAGGGCGAACTCCACATTTTAGTCCACAACCCCCACTCGTTTTCCCATTCCAGGGCATGACTTTTCTGTTGAGTTCGCCCGTAACATAAAACTTTAAAATGCGAATATCTCGAAACTACGTTTTTTCAGTTCGCCCTTCGTACCCGGAGCGAAGAAGACCAATTTTTGTAGTCATTCATTACAGAAAAAAAAAACTTTAGTATTTCTATTCAAGTGGGGCGCGTTAGGAGCGAATTGTGGTTAATAATTGACAAAAATGGTTCACCATGGTAGCGACGGAAAAGTAGGCGCTTAAATAATTTACTAGACGATTATTGTTCTCTATGCTGCCGAAATATCCACCCCTCGTTCCTTATTGATTTCCTGAATTTGAAGCAAATTCCTATTGAGAAAATTCCCTCCCTATTGACGAAAACGAGGGAAGGACGAGTGGGGTGAACGAGTGGGGTTAATGTTAAGTTGTAAATCTGAAGGAATCATTGTCCTGTGAAGAAAAATGGGGGGGAGAAAGAGAAAAAATTTGGACATGGCTAATGTTAAGGACGTCATCCCTAAATATAACATCGTCACCCTCCTTTTTCTCTCATTATTTATGGTCTGGATGACATTTGATGGATTTCGAATGGGTAAAACTTTATTGGGCGTCTCGTTGACTCACAGCTTTAATTATCAATAAAATACAAAAGTACTTCGGGAATGAATAATAATTTTCAGGGATTTTACAGCTTCATTAAATCTCTAAATTACTTTCCGAGTATTGCCAGCAAATTTATAGTCTTTATGACACCAAAAATATTATTATGAAAAAAAAACAACTAGAATTTTTCCAATAGCATATTTGAAATTTCGAAAAAATGGAGGAGCTGTGTCTGTTTGATTTTTTACAAAAATAACTGAATAGAATTTTCTAAATAGTTGGTAGAAATTTTGGCAGCACTCGCCCGTTCCTTTTGGCCTGGCTGGGCGAAGACTTTCATTTATTTACCTTGATACTGAATATTTTGATATTAGGGACGTTGCCCTACTTTGAGGAAGTTCCGTCTGAACTCAGACCAGTACTTAATCTAGGCTACTAATTTAGGCCAAAGAAATCTTAAGAATTAATCTTAAAAGAATTGAGGCGCTCCGGGTACGAAGGGCAAATTCAACAAAACGTAGTTTCGAGAAATTCGCATTTTAAAGTTTTATGTTAAGGGCGAACTCAACAGAAAAGTCATGCCCTGGAATGGGAAAAGGAGTGGTGTGGACTAGGATGTGGAGTTCGCCCTTCGTACCCGCTCGGATATCGCAGTTAGAGCTTTGCCGCATATCGGTTTTTACGTATTTAAAGGGAAAAAAGGGCGAACTCAACATAAAATTATATGGGTGTATTCACCAAGTGATGTAGTCATAATTGAAGGTTTTGATGTTGTGGAATATATATATTTGAAGAATGTTGTTGTCTTTCCACTGTTTTATAAAACAGTGGAAAGACAACAACATTCTTCAAATTATTCACCAGAGGTCTAGATCTAAAAATGAAAAAAAAAAAATTTTGTCCGATGTTAAGTTCGCCCTTCGTACCCGGAGCGCCTCAATTTATTATAATATATATAACTTAATTTTTGAGACAAAAACCGAGAAAAACGCAATAAAACACGATTTTTCAAACAAAACACGACGAAGTTTGAAATTTTAAAACCTGTGCGAACCGTTGGTTCCATTTTCACTAAATTTCACCAATAAATACTTCTTATTTTTTACGAACTTTTGGTGTACAAAATTGATTATTTTAATAGGGAGAAAGTTTGGATACTACCACCCTTTGCGAGAGAGGCATCCTCCTTGGGGAGAAAGCCCATTATTTCTACCTTGTTTCTATTTTAAAAAAAAAAAAAAAAAAAAAAAAAAAAAAAAAAAAAAAAAAAAAAAAAAACCTTGAAAATTTAAAAACAACTGCAAAAAAAAATCTTTGATATATTTTGATAAGAAAATTAAAAGAAAGACTTTAAAAATTTTTTGCCGAAAAAAATTGAAAAATAATTTTGAACATTTTTAGTAAAAAAAGAACGAAAATTTGTCTAAATACTTGAAATTTTTCTTTCCCTCCTTTTTACTTCCTCATCCTTAACTTCCCTCCTTTATACTTCCCCCTCCCTTATACTCTCCCCTTATTATACTCCCCCTCCTATGTACTCCCCCCTTATACTTCCCCCTCTTTAAACTTCTCTTCCTTATACTTCTCCTCTTTTGTACTTCCCCCTTCAACATTGTTCCTTTTCTTTAAGCTCCAGACTATTACTTCATTTTTTTAAACCTATAAACCAGTAAACCTTCCTGTAATTTTTGACTTAAAAAAAAGTACTAGTCTGGAGCTGGCCCCGACGGGAACTTCCTTAAAGAGAAGTATCTATATAGGAGGGGAAGTATTGGGAGGAAAGTATACGGAGTGGGAAGTATGTGGGAGGGGAAGTATAACGGAGGGGGAAGTATAACGGAGTAGGAATATAATATGGGAGGGAAGTATAACGGAGGGGGAAGTATAACGAACGGGAAGTATAACGGAGGGGAAGTATAAGGAGGGGAAGTATAACAGAGGGGGAAGTATAAGGGAACGAAAGTATAAAGGAAGGGGATGTAGTAGGAGGGAAAGTATAAAGAGAATTTTCCAAGTTCTTTTTTTCGAAAAATTTTCTAAGTTCTTTTTTTTGAAAAATGTTCTAAGTTTTTTTTGTCCGAAAAAAAAATTTTTTTTTTCGAAAAATTTTCCGGGTTTTCCTTTTTTTTTTTTTTTTCGAAAATTTTTTAAGTTCTTTTTTCGAAAAATTTTCTATGTAAGTTTTTTTTGTAAAAAAAAAAATTTTTTTTCGAAAAATTTTCCGGGTTTTTTCTTCTTTTTTCTTTTTTTTTTTTTATTTTTTTTGAAAAATTTTTAAGTTCTTTTTTTCGAAAAATTTTTTAAGTGTCGAGGTAGAAATATGGGCTCTTTGGCCTAAGGATGCCTCTCGTAAAGGGTAGAAGTACGAAATTTCTCCCTACTAATAAAAATAGTAATTAAAAAGTGGCAATTTTTTTGCACCAAAATTCTTAAAAAATATAAGGAGTAATTGGTGAAAATTTGGTGAAAATCGGATTAACGGTTCGGCCGCAGCGAATTTTTTAAAATTTCAAACAGACATATCTCCGCCATTTTTTCGAAATTCAAAATCGCCCTCGTCATATTCTTCTTCACCGGCTAAAGAAATTTGTGTAAAAATTTGGTGAAAATCGGATGAAAACTGTGGCCGTAAGTGTTCCGGAAAAAAATGCCGTCCGGCCGGCACCACAGACAAAGTTGAGATCGGTAAAGATCAATATTCGATTTTACCCTCCGGGGTCTGGAAGACCCTTCCCCAAACCCGACGTCGAGGGGAACTTCTAACTTCTAACTTCTTTAAGGAAGTTAAAGTTCCGGTTTGAAGAGCTTCCAACGATAACTTCCTCAAGGATACAGGAGGAGGAAGTATTAGTAGGAGAACTAATTTTTGTAAAAGTTGTGAAATAAATTTGGTGGGTATCGCAGTAAGTCTTGAGGAAGTTAGAAATTTTAGGTAGGTATTTTTGTTGTTCGTTTTCTGTTTTTTGAAAAAAAAAATAAAAATTAAGTACCTAATAAATCGCCATTTTATTTTCCGTTAAAAAAATTCTTGAGGAAGTTAAAAAAAAAAAAAAAAAATTATTTGAAAATTTTATATCAAGTAGAAATTCAGTACGGTTAGCCAAAGAGAGGCCGCCCTCGAGCCGGCGAAGTGACTCACATTTCTGCCTAGAAAATTATTAAGTAAAAAATTTTGGAAAATTAAATTTTAAAAACATGGAAATTTTTAAATAATTCAAGGAATGTTTAGTGAAAATTTGGTGAAGATCGGACCAACAGTACGCCCACAGCGCTCATTTTAAATCTTTGAACAGTCATATCTCCGCCATTTTGAAAATTTCGAAAAAAGCTCTCGTCATTTTCAAGATTTCTGTGAAAGGAAGCTTGTGTATAAATTTGGTGAAGATCGGATGAAAATTGCGGCCGTGAAGTGTTCCGGAAAAGTGGCGACGGACGGCCGGACGGCCGGACGGCCGCACCACAGACAAAGTCAGGATCGGCAAAGATCACTTATCAGATTTATCCTACGGGTCTGGAAGACCCTTTTCTAGTAACAGGGGGTCGGAGGGTATCACAGTAACTTCTTGAGGAAGTTAAAAACAATGAACCCTTATTTATATTAAATCGAGTCTAATGACAAAATTTTATTTTTTATTAGAATTTAAATAAAGTTCCATATTGAAAAATCCGTCAATATCGTTTATTTAGAAGGAAAGAGGAATTTGCCTTTAAAGGGACGTCTTATAAAAGGGCTTTTTTGTTACAAAGGTGGACCAAGGACATATTATACCTTTAGAAACAACTATTACGAAAGGATCTTTGATGGGCCATTGTCCCCCGCCTTCCGTTGAACCCTTTTATGTCCCTCAGGGACTTGTTAGCTCCCCCCGCACTGTTTTTACCCGAAAAAAAAGATCTTTTGATCATATCCGATCGAACCGGCTCAATAGAAACTAATTAAACCCTTTTTATATGGGTGTACTCTCACCTAAAAGTTTATTTAATAAAAAGTTACCCCTGGCTTTCTTTTATTTTTCTTTCTGGAATAAAAAGATCGGAAAAAGAGCAATCATAACTAACCAAAATGGTCGCTTAAGTGGGAAGCCTTTTTCTCTCTTCTGTCCCCCTTCTTTTGAAACAAACTGGAATTAAAAAAAAGTGCACTATTGCCCTCCGGGGTTTATTTTCTTTTTTTTTATTACCTTCTAAGAAAGGTTGACTAACCAACCAAATCGTAAGTGCTTTTATCTCTTTTTTAAAGCGTGATAAATCGGCTAATATGAAAGAAAAACATTTTTTTATGCCTAAATATTTAAATAAAGACCGAGTTTATACAGTTCCTGCGTAAATTCACAGTATTATGGTAGGAAAAATCAATTCTTAGCCCAGCCAGGCCTCACAGAACGGGCGTAAACAGCACAAATTTTTCCCTACTTTCTAATAAAAATAAATCTCCGGAGGAGGAGAGGAATTAAAAATCTACCGAAAAGGATACATGTGAGTTTACAATACCAGAACATCGCGCATGCGCGAGCTTTCGTGAGTATTTAGTTCCCGCGATTTTTCAAAAATCCATCTTTGATATTTGTCCAAATTCAAAGTAGTTTGTAATAGATTGGGATTAATATTTTTTCCTCTCGCAAGGAGAGTTCGTTTAATAACACGATGGGGTTAATTTTTTTCCTCTCGCAAGGAGAGTTCGTTTGTTTGTTTTTCCTCTCCACACGAGTTTTTCTTGCGAGAGGAAAAAATTAACCCCTTGTGTTATCAAGTTGAAATCAGGCAAATCTCAAAGATGAATTTTTGAAAAAAAGGCGGGAATTAAAAATACACGCATGCGCGTTGGTTCGCGCCTGCGAGTAGCTCTGTTATCGTAATTCACATGTATCAAAAATATTCAGCCCGGCAGAAAAGGCGGAAAAATTTTTAGTTTCCATGGTACTGAAGTCAAGATTTTCGGTATGTCAATAATTGCACGCTATAAGATTTGAATTTTTCGACCCTCTTCCCGTTTCTTCTTTTGATAAAGCAGAGGACAATAAAAGTCAGAAGGGAGGGTTCGAAAAGCGTTTGAGAAAAGATGGCTTTAAGGACTGAGAATGACAGTGGGTGAGTCATGTGTGCCTTAGTGGTTCATCCTTCTCTTTTTCCGGTATCGACGAAACCACCCCCGAGAAGCGTTAATCGACTAACGAAGAGGCGAGAGATTCCTCTTTCACTTCGTTTAACCGGAACCGCATCCGTCATCGGCCGGCGAAGTTTTGCGATCGGGGAGAAAACTGTCGGGAAAATGTTTCCGAACGAACTCCCTCACTTGATTATTTCTTCAGAGGATGTGACGTTAAAACGTTAAACAAATCTTAAATTTGCATAATTTAATTCATAAGTTTTTCATATAAATTTATATTAATAAGCTTAGGGGGGGGGGGGGGTGCCGAATAAACGGATAGCTTGTCCACCTTCCCGCGGGTCCATAATACCGTCTAATGAAAGTCAAGTAAAAAGTGTAGGAGAATGAAAAGTCAGGAAATAGTCTACCTGATGAGGCGTATTACGCCGAAACCGGTCTTGGAATACCCGTTTTTTTTTTTCGTTTTTTCTCCCTCTGTAACTTTTAATTGTAATTAATTCATAAGTTTTTCATATGTATTATATTAATTCATAAGTTTTTCATATGAATTTATATGAATTAATAGTTTTTCATATGAATTTATAAGTTTTCATATGAATTCATACAAACTTGTGAATTCATAAGATTTTCATATGAATTTATAAGTTTTCATATGTATTTATATTAATTCATAAGTTATTTATATGAATTCATAAGTTTTTCATAGGAATCATAAGTTTTTTATAGTAATCATAAGTTTTTCATATAAATTCATAAGTTTTTTCAAGTGAATTTATATAAATTCATTAGTTTTTCATATGAATTTATATGAATTCATAAGTTTTTTCAAATAAATTTATCTGAATTCATAAGTTTACAAATAAATTCATATAAATTCATAAGTTTTTCATATGAGTTTATATGAATTCATTAGTTTTTCATAGGAATCATAAGTTTTTTATAGTAATCATAAGTTTTTCATATAAATTCATAAGTTTTCAAGTGAATTTATATAAATTCATTAGTTTTTTCATATGAATTTATATGAATTCATAAGTTTTTTCAAATAAATTTATCTGAATTCATAAGTTTTACAAATAAATCATATAAATTCATAAGTTTTTCATATGAGTTTATATGAATTCATTAGTTTATCATATGAATTTATATAAATTCATAAGTGTTTTATATGAATTTTTATGAATCATAAGTTTTTCATATAAATTTATATGAATTCATAAGTTTTTCAAGGAATTTATATAAATTCATTAGTTTTTCATATGAATTGATATGACTTCATACGTTTTTCAAGGGAAGTTATATGAATTCATAAGTTTTTTCATGTAAATTATACGAATTCATAAGTTTTTCATATGAATTTATATAAACTCATATGTTTTTCATATGAATTTATATGAATTCATAAGTTTTTCATACGAATTTATATGAATTCATAAGTTTTTCATATGAATTTATATGAATTCATAAGTTTTTCATATGAATTTATATGAATTCATAAGTTTTTCATATGAATTTATATGAATTCATAAGTTTTCATATGAATTTATATGAATCCATAAGTTTTTCATATGAACTCATAAGTTTTTGATGTGAATTCATAAGTTTTTCATTTGTATTTATATAAACAATTTTTTTTCTCAATTTCAGATCCATCCGTTATACGGGAACGCTTTGATAAAGGCATACACGACGCATAACGTGACTTTCGTTCAAAAGGACGTTTTCAACACGAAAGCTGCTTCTGGGCCGAGACTTCCGAAAAAAGTTTTGAATTTTTTCGTCAGATCTCCTGCGTCAAAAAGGTTCCACCAAAGTTGTTTGTAAAAAAAAAGAATAAAAAAAATTGTCTTATAAAAAAAAATTTGTATTTTCCTAAAGAGAAAAAAAATTGTTTGGATAAAAAAATTAATAAATTATTTGCATTTGAATGTCATTTTTTAACGTTTTGATGGGATAATTTTAAAAAGGAAAAAAAAAGAGGTTACTTTGAGAAGAAACATGATAATCCTCTTAGCCTTTTTAATCCTAGAATTTCCTTAAAATTATGCAAGGCTGGGATTTGTATCAGGTGACATTAAAACCGCCCCCTCTGGAACATTAGGGATCCCGATGAGTAAAGAGCGACGTCTCCCCCAGTTTCCAGAGACGAATAGGTAATTGAGACTGAGGAAGGATTCTCGAGTGCAATTCTGCGGAAGGCAATAATGGAAGGTAGGATGTACTCCCGTCCAGGTGTGTTCCACTTTATTTATTCACAGGTTTAATCCCCGCTTATGGTCCGACCTCGCACACCCCTTTTCCTTACGTTCCCTCATCAACATTTCACGAACCCCCAGTCAAGAAACAATGGCCCACTTAAAACCCTGGACATTATCGAACTAAAGAAGTTTCTCCAGAATCGACAAAACGAAGCAATTAGTGTTCCTTTCAACCCTTCGAGCTGACTCAATACCTTTTTTTTTTATGAGAGAGAAAAAGAAAAGTTGCAGAAGTCGTTGATTTTTTTTTCCTTCTTTAAAAGAGATATTCTAACATCCTTTTGTGCTGAAAGGCAGTTATGGCTTCTTTCCCCTAAAGAAACTGCATTTAATGGAGCCACCACGGCGAGACTCTATTCAAACTTTTTTTTCCCTAGCATACATGGAAAAAACAAAGTGCAGAATCTAAAATATTTTACTTGAATACATAGTTTTTACTGCAGCGGGTTTACAGTGGTGATTCCAAGAGTGCGAAGAATCTGTGAGACTTGTGGGATGTGTTCTCTGTGAGCTGGGACGACCATGCAACGATTGACGCCGGAAACCGACTGGCAGCTCATTCCTGGGCTGAAGCAGCAGGGTTGCCCTCCGGGAGTACACTGCACAGAATGATATTAGACTTGTTTCTGATTTGACTTACTTGATTTCCATTTGTGATGCAGTTTGTCGTCACGATTTGGCTAGGGTCGATGTTCTCCATGGCCATAAACTGTTGTATTCCTTGCACCGTGCTTAAATTTATGCTTCCCTGCGCCTGAGCTTCCACAGCGAAGGCGAAACAAAGGAAAAACACTGTCTTCAACATTTTTACGACTGTTGTCAAATTTCATAATATCACGAAGTATATACCCAATAGCACATCCTTGAGCTCAACTTGACCTTAAAAGTGTAGACGTTATCTGCAGAATGATTAGAGAGTTGAAGGGGATTTCCTATTGCGCCTGGGATCCCATCAGTGGCTGAATTGTTCCCAAGGACCATTCAGGTACAACAGCAATTGCACCACGTAAAATAAGTTCGACACCATTGCGCTCATATGGGGGGGGGGGGGATGAAGTTAGAATCTTAAAAATGAAAAAGGGTGCATTTTTAAAAATGCATTGTCAAGGCGATGATCATTTATGCGCAGTTTGGCGAAAACTTCAATTTATGGAGAAGGAACAAGAAGTGCTAACTATTTTATGATTCCAAAGGCTTAATTCCTTCCATACTAGCTTTGTTTCAACCGCAGTTTGAAACTCTTGGAGCATGTGCAGAAGGATTTGGACGTCATATTTGACCTCGTTCAAATCGTTTTTCGTCAATCTGACGTCCAGTTTGACGCTCCAGGAGTTTCAAATCAGTTTCAAACTGCGGTTGGAACAAAGCTAATAATCGCTTTCTTCCTTTTGAATAAATTTTTTCTTCTATGTTTTGGCTAGTGCTGACTGCAAAGCTAGAAAACAAAAAAATTGTTTCTTTTGGCCAATGTGCTTCTGCTCATGTTGTTCTGCATGGAAGTAGCGATAATGCACAGGATTTATTTTGTTATAATGGAAATACTCGAAGTTGTAAAAATGGTCCAAAAAGCCAAATTTTGCGGATTTTGGTCTAAAAATACCAAATTTTGCGTTTTTGGTCTAAAAATGCCAAATATCGCGTTTTTATTTGTCTAAAAATGCCAAATTTTGCGGTTTTGGTCTAAATTACCAATAAAATCATTAAAGAGAAAAAAAACCAAAGAAACAAAACAATTAATAATAAATTACATTATAAAAAAGTACATAGAGTAAAGGGTAGCTATACAAGAATAGTATAAAAGAAGTGAAGCTCAGCCGACGTAAAGATTAGGACTAGTGTATATTGTAAATAGATTAAAATTAAGAAAAATTGTAAAAAGGAAATTGTTTTATTTTATGGAACCAGCCGATAGGAGTATGTCCTGGCTGGACCAACATTGTACCTACATAATTAATGTGTAGTGAAAAAAAAAAAAAAAAAAAAAAAAAAAAAAAAAAAAAATATGCCAAATTTTGCGTTTTTCATTGTCTAGAAATGACAAATTTAGCGTCTTTTTGGTCTAAAAAATGCCAAATTTTGCGTTTTTGGTCTAAAAATGAAAAATTTAGCGTATTTGGTCTAAAAATGCCAAATTTAGCGTTTTTTTTTTTTCTAATAATGCCAAATTTTCCGGTTTTTGGTCTAAAAATGCCAAATTTAGCGGTTTTTTGTCTAATAATGCCAATTTTTGCGGTTTTTGGTCTAAAAATGCCAAATTTCGCGTTTTTGGTCTAAAAATGCCAAATTTAGCGGTTTTTTTTTTCTAATAATGCCAAATTTTGCGGTTTTTGGTCTAAAAATGCCAAGTTTCGCGTTTTTATTTGTCTAGAAATGACAATTTTAGCGTCTTTTTGGTCTAAAAAATGCCAAATTTTGCGGTTTTTGGTCTAAAAATACCAAATTTTGCGTTTTTGGTCTAAAAATGCCAAATTTCGAGTTTTTATTTGTCTAGAAATGACAATTTAGCGTCTTTTTGGTCTAAAAATATGCCAAATTTTGCGCTTTTGGTCTAAAAATGCCAAATTTAGAGGTTTTTTTTGGTCTCATAATGCCAAATTTTGCGGTTTTTGGTCTAAAAATGCCAAATTTTGCGTTTTTGATTGTCTAGAAATGTTAAATTTAGCGTTATTTTGGTCTAAAAATGCCGAATTTCGCGGTTTTTGGTCTAAAAATGCATAATGTTGTGAGCAATTCGGCCACTTATTTTTTGCTTCACGGGCGCAATTTTCCTTTTCATCAATCACTTAATCAGCTGACCCAGGAGGCCAGGGATTAGTTGGGAGCAATTGGAATAAGCCCCGTGGGCTACTGGGTAGGGGAATAGTACAAAGAGTGGGGATGAAGGATCGCAATCGCATGGCCTTGTGCGAAAAAGACCGACTGCCATAATTATGGCAGTGGGCTGGTGGATCCTCAAAGTTTTTTT
The DNA here is from genome assembly GCA_014119065.1 of Orius insidiosus. Lineage (NCBI taxonomy): Eukaryota > Metazoa > Arthropoda > Insecta > Hemiptera > Anthocoridae > Orius > Orius insidiosus. The sequence goes on from JACGAQ010000147.1 coordinate 183,618, forward strand.
GTTTCTTTCGACAATTTCCTTGGCTAGGCTAGAGCATTAAGATTGCGGGCTTAAGATCCTACCCAAACGTAGGCCACAATTCTTTTAACTTACTTAAGAAGTTATTGTTTTACCCTCCACGTTGGGTTTTTGGGCCTTCCAGACCCCATAGGGTCAATTAGATCTACACCGATCTCAACTTTTTAATTTTCTTCAAGTTGCCTTCCTGCTACAACTCCATACTTATGACTTATGAGTTATGACTTTTATAAGGTAACGAATTATGATTGAAAAAATGCAAAAAAGTGCGACTTAAAAATTATTTAATTTCATACAAATTGAAATTACATGTACTTAAAATGGGAATACAGGTTATTGAATAGGATTCTGAGTAGTAACTCCGAAGGTGCGGAGGATCTGGACGATCATCGGGATGTGCTCTCTGTGAGCGGGCATGACCATGCATCTGTTGCCTCCGGAGACTGACTGGCAAGTCATGACTGGGCTGAAGCAGCACTGTTGTCCTCCAGAAGGTGAGCACTGGCAGAAAATAATTAGACCTGAATTTTGTTTTTGAAAATTGTTCTACTCACTGTGTTTCCGTTGGGAATGCAGTTGGTAGTCACAAGGGAGTTAGGGTCGATGTTTTCCATGTTCAAAAATCCTTGGATACCTTGCGGAGTACTCAAGTTGAAGTTCATGCCCTGCATCCCGCTCATTCCCTGCATCTGAGCGCTAACCGCTACGATGGCAACGCTGAGTAAAAGAACTGATTTCATCATTTTGAAGTTTTGCTGACTGATGCCTTCTTTGGTTCAACTAGGGCGTTATATACCCTGATTTTTGAGTTTATCTTCATAGATAATGTTGACCTTAAAAATTTAAATTTACGTTCAAAGTCGTTTATTTTACAGTTTTTCCTTAACTTGAAGGTTCTCGCTGATTGATGGCGTGATAACCGAAGGGGTTTTCGAATTGATGGAAACGAGTTGTCTGAACTTGTGATGCAGATTCAGATTATACTCGGTGATTGCGTGTGATTGTGAAGTGGCGTTGCACTCAAGGGGTCTCTTCCGCTCGCTATTCAAGCACTCGAGCACCTCCCCAACCTTCTCCTCGATGCCGAGGGTCGGGATTAACTTTTTGTCGAAAGTTGCCCAGACTCGATTGTCGCAAATTGCGACCCATTGAAGACCCCTCGTCTTCTCATCCGCAAACCGTTTCGCCTCTTATCCCCCCTCGCCGCGCTTCAATCAAAACCTCCTTTATCCCATATACTAAAATATTTACATAAATTAATCCAAGCACTCCTCTCTTCAATATGCTGATAACTGTGAATAAATTGAGTTTCAGACCAGAAAATTTAAAAAATGTTAGAATTTAAAAAATGTTAGATCCAAGGCCTACTAAATCATTGACCAGTCTAATGTTAATGTTTTAAACTAAGGAAGGGTGAATATTATGTACCTGGAGCTTCGCCCATAATTCAATTCCGCAGAGATTAGGTCCTTTGAAGAGCAAAGGCCCTAATTTGGCTAGTAGGCGCCGTTTCGGCCTTTTTAACTTTCGCAGAGAGATGTTATTGCATTATTATTTGTAGGGAAAGGGTCCGCAGAGGAAAACTGTTTAGTGGTCTTTATCGATCACGATAAATCCATTTTTTATCTACATTTTTCCACTTTTTAATCGGTTTTTATCCCTTTTTAACTGGTTTTATCCCTTTTTAAACTAGTTTTATACCATTTTTTATCTAGATTTTCCCCTTTTTAATCGGTCTTATCCCTTTTTAACGGGTTTTATCCCTTTTTAAACTAGTTTTATACCATTATTTTATCTAGATTTTCCCCTTTTTAATCGGTTTTATCCCTTTTTAACGGGTTTTATCCCTTTTTAAACTAGTTTATACCATTATTTTATCTAGATTTTCCCCTTTTAATCGGTGTTATCCCTTTTTAACGGGTTTTATCCCTTTTTTCTAACTAGTTTTATACCATTTTTTATCTAGATTTTCCCCTATTTAATCGGTTTTATCCCTTTTTAACGGGTTTTATCCCTTTTTAAACTAGTTTTATACCATTATTTTATCTAGATTTTCCCCTTTTTAATCGGTTTTATCCCTTTTTAACGGGTTTTATCCCTTTTTTCTAACTAGTTTTATACCATTTTTTATCTAGATTTTCCCCTATTTAATCGGTCTTATCCCTTTTTAACGGGTTTTATCCCTTTTTTTAACTAGTTTTATTCCATTAATTATCTAGATTTTCCCCTTTTTAATCGGTTTTTATCCCTTTTTTAACTGTTTTTATCCCTTTTTATTGGGTTTATCCCTTTTTAAACTAGTTTAATACCATTTTTTACCATATCTAGATTTTCCCCTTTTTAATCGGTTTTATCCCTTTTTAACTGGTTTTATCCCTTTTTATGGTCCAATCATTTCGTTTCAAAAACTAGAGATCGCAGCGCTTTCGCCCCTAGAATTACTTTCCTAAATTTGAGCACTAAGAATAGTCGGAAATTTTTTTACAAAAGCTCGTTCTTGTTATTTTGAGAATGTCTAGGCGGTCTTGGGAGCAGTTTTTCCGAAAGAGTTTTCCTTTGGAAAATTTAAAACTTACTTTTCGACTACAACATTTTTCCAAAAAAACCGATAGCCATTTTGTAGTTTTTGATGCGCTTTTTTCAAAAACATTTTACATAAGAAAATCCGATGAATAGTTTTGTCGTAATCCTTTTACTTTGATTTGGAGGAAAATGCCGATCATTTCCTCTGGCTGTTGCTCTTCTTCACGTTGGGGACTGCACTTAAATTCCGTCATTCCTCCATCAGCCATTTCAGCCATGCATTTGTAAACAACCCTTGAGACACTCCTTCTTTTAATCCAAAATGTCTATCCCAAACCAAAATATCTTGACCATCCCTTTTCCATTTCTTAACTTAAGTAAGGATTTAAGGATTGTGCTATCATCAGCCAATGAGAACGCTCCATTCCTCCTGAAAGTTCTCCTTCAGCGATAGCTACTTTGAAACAGCAAATATCGGAAGCTTTGCTTTTGTGGGATGCATAATCAACTCTAATTTAGAGTTGATAGAAAGAGAAGTGTTCTATGTGATGCAATTTATTAGACTCTGATGATATTTAGATCATATCTTGTGGTACCCACATCACCCCACGGAGAAAAGAAGGATGAAGGTCTGAGGTGCTGTGTGTCGAGCGGTGATGTGTCGAAGATGAGTGTGCGGATCCTGGAACGCGAACTATCGAGCTGTGACGTGAATGTCGCAGATGTCGAGAACTTCGTTCCGAGGTTGCAGTTCCGCCAATTTTGAAGAGGTGCGAAACTGCTGACGAGTTCCACCATAGTGATTCTACTGGCGGCAACTGTTGAAGTCAATGGATTGATGACTATTTAGAATTGCTGGGGCCGTCGATGGGAGATCAAGACAGAAAAGAAAGCATTTTGCAAAGATTTGAGCCTTTTAGGTAGATCAGATATCTTCATTTCAAATTTTTTTTGGGGAAAATTCAGGCGATTAAAAGGCGATGAATCTACCAGCTATACCCTACTGTTTCGTCTTCCAAACAACGATCAAAAATCTCGTTAACCCTTTCGACACCGCAGGCGACTATAGTTGCCATTCGCGCTTTTCGTTTGGAGACCGCAGGCGACTTTAGTTGCCCAGCGGCTCCAGCGGGAAGCCTCTCAAAAAAATTTAATACCTTCGCTTCCCGTGGCGCTAGCGACATGCAAAACTGGCAATCTGTAGGAGAAGAAATGAACTACGTGATGATCGCATCACTCATCGCTTTCTGTGCGTTATTGGGCGCTGGGAGAGGTCGCGGAGAAGTGAGGGGAAAAGTGCTGCGCCAGTAGCGCAGAGAAACCGTCGTCAGACGCGGTCTCGAAAGGGATAAAACTCCTTTTTTCCTCGGTCCCTCGGCCAGGAGTAGCTTATTACCCGTTTTCTTGGAGCTTCCCTTATTTTTTATTGTTTTTATTTTTTTTTTAACGGAAAACCGGATTTGTTGCTTTTCTGCAATTTTATGATCGAGGTTTCATCCTGTTTTTATTATTTTGGATAGTTTTATCGATTTTATGGTAAAAACTTCCCAAATTTTTGTTTGTTCTTTAAATATGGCAAGGTTTTAAAGTGGAAATAAAATAGTTTTACCATCAGCTAAAGCAGAGCCCGAAGACTCATCGGATCTTGGAAAAACAGAAGGAAATCAGAAGGATTCCTTTTATTTTATTAGGTGTACAAAATGAAACTCAGCCACAGGATAATTTGAATTTTGTAGATTTTAGCCGAGTTTCATTTTGTACACCTAGTAGTTCATTTTTTCAAAATTTTAAACATTTTAGGCGTTAAAGTCCATCAAAAGTTGACCTTCTCCGTGGAAGAAGGTTATTGAAGTATAACCATTAAGAAGGTTAATTTTTAAAGGCTTGTGAATCGTAAACCGTTTCAGATATTGAAAAATGCACTAAATAAATCTGTTGGAAATTTAATTCTCTTTAATTTTTACTCTATTTATTTTTTCTCTAGGACGTACTGTTTTCAAGATAAATTTATTTAAAAAAAAATTTTTTTCCGAAAATGGTGCATCCTAGAAAAAAATAATTAAGTACAAATTTATAGAGAATTAAATTTCTTACAATTTTTATTTATTAGGTGTACAAATGAAACTCAGCCACAGGGTAAATTTGAATTTTGTAGATTTTAGCCGAGTTTCATTTTGTACACCCAGTTCATTTAATAGTTACAATAGTTACTTTTCAGCAATAGCTTTTACAGAATACAATACCATACAGAAATCTGAGGAATTGAAGAAAAAAATTTTTAAATCTTTGATAATTTTTAATAAACAGTATTTTCAACAGCAGTCATAAGATTCAAGACGGTGATATCCATTTTTACCCTTGGAGAAGTGGCAGGAGGTTGTTCTTGTTGAGACCGAGAAGATTGGGAAGTCCTCCGCTCATATTCATACCGGGCATGTTCATGTTCATTCCTGGCATAAAAGCCGTCGCTGCCGAGACAGCAGAAAGAACGAAAGCGACGAGTAAAACGATTCTTAGAAGTTGAGACATCTTTTTCTGACTCTCAAACTGACTGGAAACCTCTTTTTATGCCTACGCTCCCGCTTTTCCCTTTTTCAGCTATCAGCCTGTTTTGAATTTCCCTAATCGCCTTCAGATAATAGAATCTCTTTTTTTAAGACTTTTCACTCTTCCATGAATAAGCAATGCTCTTGATTAATGCCGTTGATAAGAATCTTAAGTCTTTTTTCAACTTTTTTAAAACTTTTATTCTTCAATCAACGTCTTTTCACGAAGCAATCAATCCAACGGGTCTAGACTTCATATATTTTTAACGATATAAACGTAAGATCGATATTCAAGATATTTTGGAACAAAAAACGTTCTTTTATGATAATTGAATTCTAATCTGATATCCACAGATCAATATAATCCATTAGTCATTCCACTATCTAGTAATGCTCACAAATCAGTGTTGTACTATTGTTTATATTTCCTATAAAAAATGTCTTCACATTTTCAATCACAAAAAACAAAAAGTTTTTGAGATTCTGGCTCCTTTACGAACGCTTTTTTCAAGTTTTCCTTGAAGTTGAGGCTCCCTTAAAGTGACCTGTTTCTTCAAGCAAAAGGAATCCTTCCGATTCATCTCCATTTTTTGATGGTAGATATTGAGGTACCTTAAGGAGTTCTTGAACGGAAAGCTCTCATTGGCTGATGATAAAACAATCCTTGATTTTATTATCAAATAATTAACCATAATGGATGAAGGACTGGTGGCTCTATCTCTTGGGAAACAGTGGCGGCGGTGAGCTTCAAGGATACAAGTTGTTTCTGGCTTCCCGCTGTATACACTAAATCTCTCGGAGATTAAGGCATAGTGAAAAGGTAGAAATGATTGCAAAAAACGGATATCTTACGATTCTGGCTCCTTTACGAAGCCTTTTCTCAAGTTTCCTTGAAGTTGTGGCTCCCTTGAAGTGACCTGTTTCTTCATGCAAAAGGAATCCATCCGATTCCCCTCCGTTTTTTGATAGTAGGTATTGAGGTTTCTCAAGGAGTCCTCGAACGGAGAGCTCTCATTGGCTGATGAGTGATGATAAAACAATCCTTGATTTTCACTTAAAACCTACCCTTTTTTTAGGTACGTTCAGGTATCCTTTCGTTTTTTTACTTTCAAATAATTAACCATTAATGGAGGAAGAACTGGTGACTCTATCTCTTGGGGAACAGTGGCGGCAGTGAGCTTCAAGGAGACAAGTTGTGTCCGGCTTCCCGCTTTATCCACTAAATCTCTCGGAGATACAGGCACAGTAAAAAGATAGAAATGATTGCGAAAAACGGGTATCTCACGATTTTGGCACCTTTACCGAACCCTTTTCTCAAGTTTTCTTTGAAGTTATGGCTCCCTTAAAGGGACCTATTTCTTCAAGCAAAAGGAATTCTTCCGATTCAACTCCATTTTTTGATGGTAGGTATTGAGGTTTCTCAAGGAGAACTCGAACGGAAAGCTCTCATTGGCTAATGATAAAACAATCCTTGATTTTCACTTAAAATCTGCTCTATTTTAAGGAACGGATATCCTTTCGGTTTTTTACTATCAAATAATTAACCATTAATGGAGGAAGAACTGGTGGCTCTATCTCTTGGGGAACAGTGGCGGTGAGCTTCAAGGAGACGTTGTGTTCCGTCATCCCGCTTTATCCACTAAATCTCACAAAGATCTGGCACAGTGAAAAGATAGAAATGATAGCGAAAAACGGGCATCTCACGATTCTGGCTCCTTTACGAACCCTTTTCTCAAGGTTTCCTTGAAGTTGTGGCTCCCTTGAAGTGACCTTTTTCTTCAAGCAAAAGGAATCCTTCCGAGTCAACTTCATTTTTTGATGGTAGATATTGAGGTACCTTAAGGAGTCCTCGAACCATAAGCTCTCATTGGCTGATAATAAAACAATCCTTGATTTTCACTTAAAATCTGTCCTATTTTAAGGAACGGTTCAGGGTATCCTTTCGGTTTTTTACTATCAAATTAAGCATTAACCCTTTCGAGATCGCAGGCGGCTTTAGTTGCCCAGCGGCGCTAGCGGGAAGCCTCTTTAAAAAATTTAATACCTTTGCTTCCCGTGGCGCTAGCGACATGCAAAAACTGGCCATCTGTTGGGGAAGAAATGAACTACGTGATGATCGCATCACTCGTCGCTTCCTGTGCTTTGCTGGGCGCTGGGATCGGTGGGGGAGAAGAGGGGCAAAGAGATGGGAAAAGTGCTGCGACAGTAGCGCAGAGAATCCGGCGTCAGACGCGGTCTCGAAAGGGTAAATGGAGGAAGAATTGGTGCCTTGGCGGCGGTGAGCTTCAAGGAGTCTTCCCGCAGTATCCACTGAATCTCTCGGAGATAGAGACACAGTGAAAAGATAGAAATGATTGCGAAAAACGGGTATCTCACGACGCGTTTCGGCTCAAAAAGCCTCATCAGGTGAGCTTTTCACTCTATCACAATCTATTTTTCACTGTGCCTGTAAATCCGAGAGATTTAGTGGATACAGCGGGAAGCCGGAAACAACTAGTATCCTTGAAGCTCACCGCCGCCACTGTTCCCCAAGAGATAGAGCCACCTGTGGTTAATCATTTGATAGTAAAATCATCCTTTTGCTGATTACAGACAAAATAAAAATTAAAATATCCTTTCGGTCAAGGGTTGTTAACAGCAGAAGTATTTACAGGTAGAATGTGAATGCGATGATTTAAATAGGACGCGACGTAAATAGTGGAAAAAGCATTTTCGCATAAACTCCTGAGGTGTATGAAAGGTAGAAGTCGAGAGTTACGTTCGGCATATTAAAATTTGTTACTGGGTCGGAGAGTTTCCAGTGGGCTCTGTTCAAGTGTACGGTCGAGAGGATATTGTTGAAGTGGTCTCCCTCTCAAACCGCCAGTCTATAAACATGTCGCGGACAGGTTCAGGTTAGACCCGGACAAAAGGGGTGGATCCGCATCCTCTGACCAATATCCTCTCGTCGCATCCCAAACAGCTGACTCTCCATTGTGAAACCCGTTCGAAAATCCTCCTTCTAATGGTCCACTAGAAAACCCTCTCGAAACGTACAATGGAGTATTCCAAAAAGTGCTCAAACATTTTATAATTGGGTCGTTTAATTGTGTTGACAATATTTTAACACAAGGGAGTTTTCCGTAATCAAGGGTGGGGGGGCTTTGATTAAAGTCGAAAGTTGATATAATGTCGAATAACCTGTCCTTGTTAATTGTGATAAACTCGCTCCCCCATCAGAGTTTCCACCTAATGAGATGAGTTCGTCACAAAATTTTCTATCAAAAGGTTTCAACTTTCATGAAAATCTAATCATAAATACAAATGAGAATTTTCGGCCATCTTGCTAATTTTTTAATTCTTTTTTGGAGGGATGTCATGAGCAAGGTAACTGCTTTTGACTAGGGTGCGCACGGTAAACAGATCGTGTAATGGATAACCGTCCATGCGTTTCAATGTAAACATATTGATATTCCTGTCCGAGTTCCCACGCCCTAGATCTGCGATGGACAGTACGCTGCATAACTCAGGTCAGATGTCTCAATTCCATAAGGGGCGCAATGAAATGAACAATGGTTTTCTTCGGCAAAAGACTGAAAAGCATGCTTCTCGATCAGAAGACATAGGCGGCCAAAAAGATGTTATGAACGCCCGTGCACCTGAGCAGACAGTTGACAAACATGCCCCAAAATAGGTGTTAAACCAATGAAACATACTGATGTTCCTGTCCGAGTTCCCACGCCCAAGATCTGCGATGGACGCATCATAACTAAGGCGCCCATATGTCTCCATAGGGGGCGCTATGAAATGAACAATGGTTTTTCTTCTGCAAAAGACAGAAAAGCATGCTTCTCGAACAGAAGACATTGGCAACCCAAAAGATGTTATGGGCGCCCGTGCACCTGAGCAGACAGTTGACAAATATGCCCCAAAATGGGTGTTAAACCAATGAAACATATTGATGTTCCTGTCCGAGTTCCCACGCCCTAGATCAGCGATGGAAGCATCATAACTAAGGATGTCTCAATTCCATAGGGGGCAATGAAATTAACAATGGTTTTTCTTCGGCAAAAGACAGAAAAGCATGCTTCTCGATCAGAAGACATTGGCGACCCAAAAGATGTTATGGACGCCCGTGCACCTGAGCAGACAGTTGACAAATGTGCCCCAAAATGGGTGTTAAACCAATGAAACATACTGATGTTCCTGTCCGAGTTCCCACGCCCTAGATCTGCGATGGACAGTACGCTGCATAACTAAGGTTAGATGTCTCAATTCCATAAGGGCCGCAATGAAAAGAACAATGGTTTTTCTTGGGCAAAAGACAGAAAAGCTTCTCGATCAGAAGACATTGGCGACCCAAAGATGTTATGGACAGGGCTGCACCTGAGCAGACAGTTGACAAATATGCCCCAAAATGGGTGTTAAACCAATGAAATGGATGCTTTGAGACCTTGAAATCAAGGAAAACGACCCAAACTAGGGTGCTAAAACTGGTGCACTACTACGTTAGTATCTATGTATGCCCCAAAATGGGTGTTGAACCTATGAAATGGATGCTTCGAGACCTTAAAATCAAGGAAAACGACCCAAAACTCGTTTAGGGTGCACTACTACGTTAGTATCTATGTATGCCCCAAAATGGGTGTTGAACCTATGAAATGAATGCTTTGAGACCTTGAAATCAAGGAAAACGACCCAAAACTTGTTTAGGGTGCTAACACTGGTGCACTACTACGTTAGTATCTATGTATGCCCCAAAATGGGTGTTGAACCAATGAAATGGATGCTTTGAGACCTTGAAATCAAGGAAAACGACCCAATACTCGTTTAGGGTGCTAACACTGGTGCGCTACCACGTTGGTATCTAATTGTTTAGAAGGTGGCTTCCCAAAATTACCCCCCAAAACAAGACGTTCGGCCCTGCTCAACGGGACAAAGTACTCCAATGCAGGAGATATGGTCGCCGATTCATAAGAGCTGAAGAATTCATCGTTCGTGTAGGTACCATTTTGCTTACGTAAAAATCCATCCCCCCGCCAGGTATTTGAAATATTTAAGGACATTGGGCCCATTTTTCAATTATCGTTTTCATTCTGTCTCTATTAATACAGAATAAGAGGTGAAACCCGTGGGAATATTCGGTCAGGGGAAAAATTTAATTAACATTTTTATTAGTTAGCGGCGAAAGGTTTCGGGGGTTTAATTGCGTAACTTTTTTCCACAAAAAAATCTGAAAGTCGATAAAAGAGGTAACAAGCGGAGAAGACAAGTCCGAAAACTAATTCCTCCAAGTCGGACGCCTCGGTGAAGTCTCCCGAGCTTAACAGCTCAACGTAATTGTCTCTAACTCCGGGCTTTTGACCGCAACAATCCGACTCGTCGTGACTTGGGCTTTTGAAATTACCACACCCCGAGACCCTTTGTTCTAATTTGCAAAGAGGACCGGCAGTTTGCGGCCTTTCCTTAATTGTAATTTGGGCCTTTTTGACGTTTTAATTAAATCTTTGAAAAAATCAGAGATGGAACGTTATCGAAGTTTACCCGTAAGTCGGTAACGCTGAAGGGCTATCAATCTAGGAAAGGCCCTTGCGGTCTGCTCTGCGGCAACCCGAGATACCTTCCTACGTAAACATTAACCCGAAACCCTCCATGTAAACTAGGCTACAACATTTTGTGGTATCAACCAAATTAAGTCAAAGATTACAAAACTGAATCTAAATTGCAAATTAGCCTCTTAAAATAGGCCCATTTTTCGGACAGATTGTTCAAAATGCTCGCCGTATATTCATTGATTTTTTTCGCCGTTTCGGCCTCCTCCACGCATAATCAAATCTTCAATCTATCCCAGCTGCCCGTCACCAATTGCATCACCAATGGAAACCCAGTAAGTTTTAGCCATTATTCCGCTATAAAAAGCAGGCTTTTGCGAAAGCGTCTGCAAGTTCCTGGAAGATTGCCAAATTTCCAGCTTAGTTTTGAGAAGGACTTAATTACGTTTTTTCAGTGCCAACATCATGGAGGTCAAGTATGCTGTTTGCAGCCGATAATGACATGCCAGCAGTCATGCGGAGGAAATAAATGTCTAGTCGATCCGATTCACCGAGTCCACATACCGATAATACAACGGCTCCTTGCATCTGCTAATGTTACTACTCAAAACCCAATCCAATGAAAACTGTATATTTTAATAAAGTCTTTAATACGCCATTTGGTATCTGAGGTTGAAGTAGTTGGAGACAAAAGATGCGAGATTAACGGAAAACCACGTCTTTGGTGAAGGTTAATAGTTTTCGACGAGTGCCAGGGGTTCTGGGCGATTAGCCGGTCCTCCCCCTTTTCCATTGTGGCCTCTCAAGGGCCATCGAATACGGGCCGATGATCGTCTGAGTCACGCCCTCCTCCTGTACCTTGTTTAAGCTCTGCACAAAAGAGGAGTTTCACGCACTTCTGACCCTTTTAGAACCTAAAGCCAAAACTAATGAGTTGCTGTAAAAAAACGGACACATGTGGAGTAAGGTTAAACAGCGATAATGAAACTCCAAAGCTCAAAAAACCTCAAAGCGAATAATCCCGTTAGCGCTTTTACTTTATTGCTTAATGAAATTAAGGGATAGTGAAAAATGCAATTTCAATTATGAAACGAGGGCGAGGTGTGTTGACAAGAGAAGATAATTAGCTTAAATGGAAGATAAGAAGGAAACGGGGTCGAAATGTTTCACGCTCAATTAGATTATTAGCAAAGGCGAAGGGTGAAGCCTCTTCAGAACCGGCCCTCAGGGCACCCTGAATATTTATATTGATTAAACCCAAAGGTTATTCCATCAAACTGATTGATCGCATAAAAAGAATTCCTCAGCTACCGGCCTAAAGAGGGAATACATTACCTGACTTTTTCACCGGGGTGGTAAAAGAGTTCGTTTGAAAGTTTCGGCAATATATCAGAGTTCGCGGAGGAGTATTCGCCAGGTGTCTTCGAGTTGAAATATGGTAATTTGTTGCCCGGTCGAGGCATCTGGAAAAGCGTATTCTCATATTCCCCTGAAGAACCTTCATGAAGTACAAACTCTCTTAAACTCAACGCTAAACTCTCGGACAAACTCGCGGTAGTTAGAGGGCGGTTCGAAACTCAAAAGAGGGAAGAATTATGCATGGCACATTAGACTTTACCATCGAGCGCGATTGGCCATCATATAAAGCAGCTTTTTTGCTTGAATAAAGATTGAAACCCTTTTTTTCCCCTCGTGGTTACACCATTACTAAACAATTCGGGGGCAAATTCCTTGACATCTGTATATATCGCGAAGGCCATTTCCGTTTTACGTTTTTTACCCCGTCTTCCCTCCTTCCGCTTTTCCGCCCGGTCCCGAGAGTTATGTCTCGCGTAAATCTTGGGAAGCGCACCTTACAGACTTCTATTTTCACTTCGTTTCTCTCCCTCATCACACTTGAAAACCCCCTTCCGCTTTTTACTATTCTGACAAGAAGAACTTGCTTCCTCCAATCGAAGAACTTTTGTCAATTATTAGGTGTACAAAATGAAACTTGGCTAAAATCTACAAAATTCAAATTTACCCTGTGGCTGAGTTTCATTTTGTTCACCTAATAAATAAAACTTGTAGGAAATTTAATTCTCTATTTTGCACTTATTTTTTTTTCTAGGATACACCATTTTCGGAAATTAATTTTTTTAAAAATAAATTTATCTTGAAAACAGTGCGTCCTAGAGAAAAAATGAATAGAATAAAAATTAAAGAGAATTGAATTTCCAACAGATTTTATTTAGTGCATTTTTTCAATATCTGTAAGGGTTTACGATTTACCAGCCTTTAAAAATTAACCTTCTTAATTGTTATACTTCAATAACCTTCTTACACTGAGAAGGTCAACTTTTGATGGACTTCGTACAAAATGAAACTCGGCTAAAATCTACAAAATTCAAATTTACCCTGTGGCTGAGTTTCATTTTGTACACCTAATAAATAAAATTGTAGGAAATTTAATTCTCTATAAATTTGTAGGTACTTAATTATTTTTTCTAGGATGCACCATTTTCGGAAAATAATTTTTTTTTGAAATAAATTTATCTTGAAAACAGTGCGTCCTAGAGAAAAAATGAATAGAATAAAAATTAAAGATAATTAAATTTCCAACAGATTTTATTTAGTGCATTTTTTAATATCTGTAACGGTTTACGATTTACAAGCCTTTAAAAATTAACCTTCTTAATGGTTATACTTCAATAATCTTCTTACACGGAGAAGGTCAACTTTTGATGGACTTTGTATAAAATGAAACTCGGCTAAAATCTACAAAATTCAAATTTACCCTGTGGCTGAGTTTCATTTTGTACACCTAATAGAAACAATTCGGCAATAACCGCAGGACTGCCATAATCAAAAACAAGTCTTGGAAAACGAAACATGAAACCCATTATCAATATCTTGCTAATTTTAGAAATGTTTTAAAAACTTGGTGCTATGGCGATATTTGTGCAAGTCTGAGAGTGCGCCGTGAGGGAAGGCCGAAGGTTCTAGTCGTTTGCTGCAGTTTCTGAAGAAAGGATGGATCTCCCAGGATATTGAACTCCCCAGTTGGTAGCAATTTGGTTATTAATTCCGTCTTTGCTACGTATATACGTCCATTTGCTTGCGTACTCTAATATCCCCTTCCTGAAATTTTAAAAGAATGAAGAGTATTTCCAGTCACCCTCTCCGTACTGCAGGTAGGGTCGGATATTTTATTCAGACGAGTCCGGTCTTGAAATTGCAATAGAAGCGGGTGCATATTGATGAAGGGACCGAGAAAATTATCGATCAAAAAAGACCCCCGTCACTTGGCGACATCTGGGCCAGCGACAACTGTTGAAGGGTCTACGCCTGAAATCGAATGTAAATAAAAGGGGGAGAGCGGAAAAAGTACACCGGTGTCATCAAGACTACTTCCCTTGTTTCAAAAACGTCCCCCCAACAACCCAAAGATTCAAATACCAATTAATATACGTGATATTATGATCCCCATTTTTTTTCCTATTGAAAAATGTTCCTCAATGAATACTGATTGCTTTTCTACCCCGAAGACTTAATGACTGCTATCAGTATCAAATTGGAATTAATCGCACTGTTTTGAATATCAACGTGATTGATACGGAATTCGTTTTTTAAAGCAATTCCGCGCAGCAAAATAAAAAAGCAGTCATGCAGGTCGAATCAGAAAAACGCAAATTTTAGTATGATTTATTATGTATTCAGCCGTGTCCCATAGCGAGATGAGCGAGGAGGCTGACTGGGTCCATCAGCGCAGCGGAGACGACGAAAACAGCAGCTGCTGCAGCCAAAATAAAAGTGTTCATATCTCCTTCGGACGAAACTTAATAACCAACAATTCTTCTACGCTTTTAAACCAATAAACTTATCGCCAAGTCATCGACATTGATTTCTACAATCAAAGGTTACATGAATTATTCACTCATTCCCTACCTTCAAAGTTTTAAATTTAAATTTTCTGGCAAGTATATAAGGGGTTCCAATTTTGTTTTTTGGTTTGAGTAAAAATTTCAAAATGCGTCTTTCATTTTTAATGATGATTCTTCTTTTGTACATCGTCTTCGCAGCCATCAGGATGAAGATCAACAGCTCCAGCGAAGATTGAAAAGCAATTTGGATTTTCTACTTTTTTAAACAACCATGTACATATTATGTGAATAAACGATTGATGTAGAAATTTTGTTTTAAACCATTTTGTATGTCAAAGGAATGAAAATCGAATTAGAGGCAAAACAACGGCAAAGAGGGTACCTTGAAAATTATTATATTTAATATTATTAAAAGGATTTTAAACACAGTTTGCTTTTGGTCCTTTCGGATCTAGGAAAGCAGTCTGCCAGAAAATTCTGCAGTAGGAACTCTACTCCTTTTTGATTGTAAAAGAAAAGAAAGAAATTTTTCTGAAGTACCTACGCTCACTTCTACACACAGCGAAAAGAGCAAGTCTACGCACAGCGAGAGGATGCACCTTAAGAAGACACTTACAGTGTTAACCTCTTCTCCCTTAAACCAAAAAAATATTCCTATCCCCGACAATTTTTGGGGTCTCTGAAGCGATCGGTGGTGTCCAAAAGACAATAGGACCAACGATTCTACGAGAAATCACTAAATAACCAGTTCTGTGTATTCTTAAACGACTGAGACAACAACAAATCGTTTCAGAAGGGCCAAAAACTCTCAACACCACGGAAGCCAAGGATTAGTCCTTGGAAATTGACCAAATAAAAAGATTATTAATTTTGCGATTTTAAGAAGTAAAACTTGGTGAACATCGGATGAAAACTGTGGCCGTGACGCCCGATTGAAATTTGCGACGGACGGCCGGCACCAGATACAACCTCATGATCGGCAAAGATCACTTATCAGTTTTCCTACGGGGTCTAGACCCTTTTCCTGATACCGGACCTCGGAGGGTATCACAATAACTTCTTTGAGGATGTTAAAATTATCAAAAATAGGTCTAAAACGAAAATCTTCTTCATTTACGATTCATATTAGGTGTACAAAATGAAACTCGGTTAAAATCTACAAATTCAAATTTACCCTCTGGCTGAGTTTCATTTTGTACACCTAATAAATTAAAATTGTAGGAAATTTAATTCTCTATAAATTTGTACTTAATTATTTTTTTCTAGGATGCACCATTTTCGGAAAATAATTTTTTTAAATAAATTTATCTTGAAAACAGTGCGTCTTAGAGAAAAAATGAATAGAATAAAAATTAATGATAATTAAATTTCCAACAGATTTTATTTAGTGCGTTTTTTCAATATCTGTAACGGTTTACGATTTACAAGCCTTTAAAAACTAACCTTCTTTATGGTTATACTTCAATAACCTTCTTACACGGAGAAAAAAATGAACTACTAGGTGTACAAAATGAAACTCGGCTAAAATCTACTAAATTCAATTTTATCCTGTGGCTGAGTTTTATTTTGTACACCTAATAATTTTATCTTGTCATAACAAATTTGACCTTATTCTTTTCCGAGGCTTAAAATTTAGTTGTTTTCAAGTTTAAATGAAATAATTTATGAAACCTTCAATTTTGAACGGTTTATTATCTTTAAGTAATGTTTTTTCCGATAACTGCGATTTCCTATATAACGTTTAAGGCATCCAGAAAGTGCATTTCCTGACAAGTTTTAAAAATGAATGCATTTCTTCTTATTGTTTCCGCCGGAATTTTCGTTCTCAACGCCGCCCTTCTCGACCCTGCCAGCCTCGCCTTCCATATCGCCGTCGGACACGGATAACTCACAAATTTTCACCGTAAAATAAAAATATTGGTTGTAGAAACAACATTTTTTAAAAAATCAAAAATTTATAAGTATCTTCAATGTCACAACCTTCATAGATTTTGAAAATTACCATTTAAAAGCACTTTATTCTTTCTATTTTTTACCGTGTTTACTATATAATACTGGAGGAAGTCGACTAGTTTCAGTAAAAAATTACGATGGCTCTGAGTAATACAGTATTGTTGGCAGTCGCCGCTGGAGTTTTCATCATCTCCGCCGCACTTTTCAACCCTCTCGACCCTCTCGACTACATTTTTGCAGCTGTTACTCACGTATGAACTTCACCAAAATTTTGTGCTATTTCACCTCTTTTTATAATGTAGAAATTTCAATATAATATCTTTTTTATTATAGTTTTTACCTTTTTTTAAATTCCTCAAAAAGGAAGTTATTTTGATGGCTTCAAAATGGCATGTACAGCTGAAAAATTCATAAGATTGTCTATGGTGCCGTCCGGCCGTCACCAGATTTTCCCAGGACCTCCCTTTGTTGGTGAAAAGAAAACAATGGAAGATTCCTCTTATGATTTTTGAAGGGGGATTCATAATATTTTTGTTTGAGAAATAAGTTGGAACTTACCCGTGACATTTAATCTATCGAAAAGTTTGAAACGTCTTAAACTTTCCCGTTTTTCGGTCAGAAAGGAGCTTGACGGAAACAAATTCCCATTTTAACATGTGACGTTTTCCCAAAACACCGTCCCCATTGTTTACGCACTTAAAATCTGTCCGTCATTTCGCTCTCTTAATCTTGAAAATAGGGGTTTCTCGAAAAGAGGGTAAGTTTTAGACTCTGGGAGTCTTTGTGAAACTTGTTCGAGATGAATCA
Organism: Orius insidiosus; assembly: GCA_014119065.1. NCBI lineage: Eukaryota > Metazoa > Arthropoda > Insecta > Hemiptera > Anthocoridae > Orius > Orius insidiosus. The sequence goes on from JACGAQ010000147.1 coordinate 200,859, forward strand.
ACAGTTCGGGACGGAAGGGGTGGGCTTTTAATAACTTTTCTGACCTGTAGATGCTTCTTATTAATTATTCAGATGTCTAAATGCTATGAAAAAGCCTTCATTTGTCTTCAAATTAAACACCAACAACCCTACTTCCTTTCCTTACCGCTTTCTCTACACTGTTTGGCTACTATAGTTTGTTGAGGCTGTGAGAACCCTGTCTTAAAAAAAAATCATACTTCCAGTAGGTACTCTAAAGGTGTGCCAGTGGTTTGCCCAGAAGAAGGCACCTCTTCCTTGCGAGTGCTAGGTGTTCAGCTATTCTTTGCCTTTCTGCATCCTTCTACTCCCAGTGCCGGTATCCGCAGCAGAGATGTCTGCTGTGTGCACCGAGAATGCTATGAAAAAGCCTTCATTTGTCTTCAAATTAAACGCCAACAACCCTACTTCCTTAGCACTCCTCTACTCATTGGCCCTTCGTTGAGACCGAGAACTGCATTCTTCCAGTAGGTACTCTAAAGGTGTGCCAGTATGAGGAGTGGTTCGCCCAGAAGAAGGTAATGCTATTATTTGCATTTAATGGGAAGAAGCCTATGAGTCTTTTAGCCTGCCTTAGTCCTCTCGGAACTTTTTCGTTGATGCTTCCCGTTCTTCTGGTGCTTCAGTCAGCGCTGTAGAACGGGATGGGTCCAGTTAGCTGATAAGGAACCTTTTTTAGCCAATTTATCAGCCCTTTTGCTTCATTCTACTCCCACAGTCCGGCATCCACAGCAGAGATGTCTGCTGTGTTCACCGAGGATGCTACGAAAAAGCCTTCATTTGTCTTCAATTAAACGCCAACAACCCTAATTCCGTAACGCTTTCTCTGCACTCTTGGCTACTATACGTTTGTTGAGGCTGTGAGAACCCAGTCTTAAAAAAATCATTCTTCCAGTAGGTACTCTAAAGGTGTGCTAGTATGAGGAGTGGTTTGCCTTGAAGAAGGCACCTCTTCCTTGCGAGTGCTAGGTGTACAGCTATTCTTTGCCTTTTTCCTTCCTTATACTCCCACAGTCCCGGCATCCACAGCAGAGAAGTCTGCTGTGTTCACCGAGGATGCTACGAAAAAGCCTTCATTTGTCTTCAGATTAAACGCCAACAACCCTAATTCCGTAACGCTTTCTCTGCACTCTTTGGCTACTATACGTTTGTTGAGGCTGTGAGAACCCAGTCTTAAAAAAATCATTCTTCCAGTAGGTACTCTAAAGGTGTGCTAGTATGAGGAGTGGTTTGCCTAGAAGAAGGCACCTCTTCCTTGCGAGTGCTAGGTGTACAGCTATTCTTTGCCTTTTTCCTTCCTTATACTCCCACAGTCCCGGCATCCACAGCAGAGAAGTCTGCTGTGTTCACCGAGGATGCTACGAAAAAGCCTTCATTTGTCTTCAGATTAAACGCCAACAACCCTACTTCCTTAACGCTTTCTCTACACTCTTTGGCTACTATACGTTTGGAGGCTGTGAGAACTCCAGTCTTAAAATAAATCATACTTCCAGTAAGTACTCTAAAGGAGTGCCAGTATGAGGAGTGGTTTGCCTAGAAGAAGGCACCTCCTCCTTGCGAGTGCTAGGTGTTCAGCTATTCTTTACCTATAATGGAAAATGAGTCTTTTAGCCTGCCTTAGTCCTCTCAGGAACTTTTTCGTTGTTGTTTCCCGTTTTGCTGGTGCTTCAGTCAGCGCTGTAGAACGGGATGGGTCCAGTTAGCAGATAAAAAACCCTTTTTAGCCAATTTGTCTGCCTTTTTGCTTCCTTCTACTCGCATATGCACACAGCACCGAGGATTTTTAATAGTCGAATACAGCCATCAATCGATTTCCAGTCGACCGGACTAATTTGGAGGTGGAAATAAGTAATGATTTGACGATAAGAAATGAGGATAAAAATGAGATTACAGAAAGCCAATAAATTTGAAATTCCCAACAGTTTTCCAGTGGCGGTCTCATCATTTTTCTTGAGAGGCGCAAACGCAATAACTCTCTTGTCAATGTTATCTAATTACCGGGAAGCCTTTTTCTAGACCCTTTCCCATTCCGAGACCGTGTATCACAGTTTCCCGGCCCCCAGGAAAAAAAAAGGCACATAAATCATGGGATTTGATCGATGGCCAATTCTCCCCGAAATAAAAATATGAATCGGTTTGGGGATTCGTTGCGTGGTTTTGCTTTGAACGCCTGTCGATAACAAGTCTTCTTTTCAGTCGAGATAAAGGCCCCGACTAGATTATGGTGTTATAATTCAATGTTTCTTACCGAAAGAGTTTTAAAAGTAAAAATAGGACTTTATTAATGCCTTTTATGAAAAACAAGTTTCAAATTAATGAAGGGCCTTTGGGTGGTTGTGAGGGGAAAGGGCCTTTTCGCTAATCCGATAGCCTCGCTTGAATTCATCTCCAGGGGACCGTGAAGCAATTTTCGTGATATCATCATCTTCCGATGATCGAGTCTTCGATGGGAAAGCGGGGGGTTCTCGGATTCTTCGAGTAAATGGACAAGGCGCTCCCAATCGGCTTACTGGCCCGCTTCTTTTCCGAATCCAACTTCTCCTCCTTTAAATCCCGAACGGGCGAATTAATATCCGGATAATATACGCTCGGTTTTCCATCTCTGTCCTCACGTTATAATCCCTTTTTTTGAATTTTCTCTCAAAGGGAGGAAATAATTGAAACTGGCGAAATTTTTTTGTTTGCTTTTTTAATGGATTTTTTTTTGAATCTGTAATTTCCTTTGGCAGATTTTTTACTTCCTCAAAGAGAGGCTATTGTATACCCTCCATGGAAGAGTCTGGGGGGCACACATCTCGTCCGAAAGTATTCTCGTCCTAAAAATAATAGGAAAAGAAAAAATATAAACTGTATTCTCGTCCGAAAGTATTCTCGTCCTAACAGGCTACGCCCCTTTTTAGGACGAGATGACATTCGGACAAGTGGATTTCAATTTTTATACAATTTTTTAAATACCTAATATACTTTAATAAAATGGAAAACATCTCGTCCGAAAGTATTCTCGTCCTACTGTCTTCTCGTCCTAAAACTAAGGTACAAAAATTACTGCGTCGGAAAAATGCGGCAGCGTTCCACTCCCGCAAGTCACGGTCGGTTTGTTTGTTTATTTTGCGATGATCAGCTCGTTTTATGACACAAGGGGGTTAATTTTTTTCCTCTCGCGAGGATTGCTCACCCTGTAGGCGGCCCTGGATGGATGATAAGCTCGGTAGGCGCAAAAGGAGTTTAAAAGTTGCTGGGTGGATTTCTCCGACGCAGCAATTTTGTACGTTAGTTTTAGGACAAGAAGACAGTAGGACGAGAATACTTTCGGATGAGAATACATTTCATTTAATTTTAAGTACCTAATATTTTATTTACACAAATTTTTAGGACGAGAAGACAGTAGGACGAGAATACTTTCGGACGAGATGATTTCCATTTTATTAAAGTAATATTTAAAAAATTGTATAAAAATTGAAATCCACTTCTCCGAATGTCTTCTCGTCCTACTGTCATCTCGTCCTAAAAAGGGGCGTAGCCTGTTAGGACGAGAATACTTTCGGACGAGAAGACAGTTTTTATTTTTTATTTTTCTATTATTTTAGGACGAGAATACTATAGGACGAGATGTACCTTCTTACAGACATCAGAGAAAAATTAGTTATCTTTACCGATCACTAATTTCGGCCCGTTGCGTTGTGCCGACCGTCCAGTTTTTTTGGGGACACTTCACGGCCTCAATTTTCACCAATTTTGCGTTCAGGAAAATGTCGAGAGCTTTTTTCGAACTTTCCAAAAAATGAATCGCGGCGTTGGATTCACTACGGCCCTACCTACATCTTCTCTAAATTTCCATAAATACGCCTTAAATTGGCGACGTCGTTCAACGTTGAATATGACTTCCATGTCCTTCTCCGCATGCTCCAGGAGTTTCAAACCAGTTTCAAACTGCGATTGGAACAAAGCTATTAGGATGGTAATTTATTGAGAAAAAAAATCGATAATAGGGAGAAATTTGAGCTGTTCACCCGCGTTCCGTGTAGCTTTGCAGAGTATAGTCTTCCAGTTTTTCTACCTAAATAGTCTTAAAAGAAGAAAAAAAAAAAAAAAAAAAAAAAAAAAAAATTACCGCTTTGACAAATCGACCAAAGTGGTGTAGCATTTTATTTCTTAAAGAAAAACTATTTTACATTTTAAAACAAAAAACTTTCAGTATAATCTGGTTTTATGAAGTGGAACGAACGATACATCGATTAAGATAACGTTCAAAGTTTATGGCCTCTAAAAGCATTTTTTTAAAACTAACTTTTAATTAAATTTTTTTCTCCATAAGAAGTCTAACAAAACAGGCGTAAATCTCCGAGGACATCCCTTATAATAACCGACCGGGCTTTCTAATCCGCAAATCGAAACGGGAGAAAAAAAATTTTTTCTCCACGCCCATATTTACCTTGTTTACTTAGGCGGAGGAAGGTTTTTTCTAAATGCCGCAAAAAACAGTCACTTTGTTTTTTAAAGTCTTGTTTACGTTCCTGACGTGAGATGTGTTGCAAAAAAGGAATTAAGGGATTATTGATTTTAGAAGGTTTATATGGGTTTATGACACCTTTAAAGGCTACCAAAATGAGTTTAATTGAGGCGCTCCGGGTACGAAGGGCGAACTCAACATCGGACAATTTTTTTTTTTTTTTTAGATTCTAGACTCTAGAAAATTCTTGGTGAATACACCCATATAATTTTTATGTGGAGTTCGCCCTTTTTTCCCTTTAAATACGTAAAAACCCATAGGCGGCAAAGCTCTAACTGTGATATCCGAGCGGGTACGAAGGGCGAACTCCACATCCTAGTCCACAACCCCACTCCTTTTCCCATTCCAGGGCATGACTTTTCTGTTGAGTTCGCCCGTAACATAAAACTTTAAAATGCGAATATCTCGAAACTAAGTTTTGTTGAGTTCGCCCTTCGTACCCGGAGCGCCTCAATTGTACTACCCTCTATATCCGGTTTTGAGGTAAGGCCTCGCAGAGAAAACGTTCTAGGCAGGAAAATTTTAGTAAAAAAAAACTTAGAAAATTTTTCAGAAAAAAAACTTCCCCTCCCTTATTCTTTTTCTCCTTTATACTTCCCCTCCCATATACTTCCCCTCCTATACTTCACCCTCTGTTATACTTCCCCTCACATATACTTTCCCTCCTAAATACTTCACCCTCTGTTATACTTCCCTTCACATATACTTCCCCTCCTATATACGTCCCCCTCCCATATACTTCCCCCTCCTATATTGTTACTTCTCTTTAAGGAAGTTGTCGTTGGAAGCGCTTCAAACCAGTATTATGTTAACTACAAAAGGAAACTTATGTAAAAATCGGGTGAAAACTGCGGCAGTAAAGTGTTCCGGAAAAACTGCCGGCAGGCAGTGATTACGATTATAAAACTGCATTAGTTAACGAATAAAGAATAAAATAAATTTATAATAAGAGAGGATTTTTAGAGTGGAAAAACCACCCTCGTTTACTAATCACTCCGGGAATTCGATTTGAAAGAGTGATTACGTTTTATTTATTTTAACAAGGGATTGGGGAAAATCACGTTGTTTCAGCTTTTCAGCTCTCTCTCCATTGAAAAATGCCTAAAAAAAAGTTTGTAAAAAATTTTATTTTATGCGAGATCATTTAATTTAAATTATTCTACATCTCTAAGTCTATTTTAAATTATTTCTAAAGTTTTAACTACTCAATGAGAAGTTATTGTTACGCCCTCCATGTACGGTTTTTGGTTTTTTGAGGGTTTTCCAGAACCCGTAGAGGAAAATCAATTTTTTATGCTCTTGAATTTGGAAAAAAAATGGCGGAGATATGTGCAGCTTTTCACCGAATACTTCTGGTGAATTAAAAAATGTAGGTACCTAATAAGAAATTTTTTTTTGATAGCAGGGAAAAATTTTGCAGGTCGAATCAGAAAAACGCAAATTTTTGTATGATTTATTATGTATTCAGCCGTGTCCCATAGCGAGATGAGCGAGGAGGCTGACTGGGTCCATCAGCGCAGCGGAGACGACGAAAACAGCAGCTGCTGCAGCCAAAAGAAAAGTGTTCATATCTCCTTCGGTCGAAACTTAATAACCAACAATTCTTCTACGCTTTTAAACCAATAAACTTATCGCCTAAGTCTTCGACATTGATTTCTACAATCAAGGTTACATGAATTATTCATTCAATCCCTACCTTCAAATTTTTAAATTTAAATTTTCTGGCAAGTATATAAGGGAATAATTCCAATTTTGTTTTTTGATTTGAGTAAAAATTTCAAATTTTTTTTCATTTTTAATGAAGATTCGTCACCGATTTACGCCCGTCAAGACTTACGTTTCTCGACCTACAATATTTGTGAAATTTACTTCATTTTTTTGTCAAATTTTACTGTTATTGTAAACAGTTCGATAATATATATTCGTCTAATTTCGGGAATCAGACCAAAAGCAGTTTCCATCCTCCAAAACTTGTTAATTGGAACAAAACTAATTTCATGAAAGTTTCACGATCGTCCGAATCAAAACGCTTTAGTTGAGAATTCTCTCGTTATTTTCGCCTCGTTTAACCTTTTAGAAACAAATAATGTTATGGCGGTGAAGGGTTAAAAATTCGTGTAGTGGCAGTATGGAGAGAGAACCTTTTTGGGCACTTTCCTACTAAAAATAATTCCAATGTTTGTTCATTCCACTGGAATTGGCAAGGGCGCCAAGGCAATATGGCGAGAGCCCCGCCTGACGAAAGAAAAGACCTACCTTTTTGTTTAAAAATTTATACTACCAACAAAATTATTTCTAACTTCCTTAAAGAAGTTATTGTGATACCCTCCACGTCGGGTTTTTGGGGAAGGGTCTTCAAGACCCCGGAGGGTCAAATCGAATATTGATCTTACCGATCTCAACTTTGTATGTGGTGCCGGCCGGCCGTAGCATTTTTTTCCTGAACACTTTACTGCCACAGTTTTCAACCGATTTTCACCAAATTTTCATCAATTACCCCTTATATTTTTTACGGTGTAAAAAAAAATTATAATTTTTTTACATTAATTATCATTTTAGTAGGGCGAAATTTTATACTTCCACCCGCTACGAAGGGGACCTTCCTTGAGGAAAAATTCCATTATTTCTATCTTGATACTTGAAAAATAAAATAAAAACTTTAAAAATTAAAAAAAAAAACCCTCCGTTATCCTTCCCCCTCTTTGTACGTCCTCCTCCGTTATACTTCCCTCATTTATACTTCCTCCTCCGTTATACTTCCCTCCTTTATATTATACTCCCCTCCTTTGTACTTCCCACCTTCATACTTCCCCACCTTTATCCTACCCTTCCTTTATCCTCCCCTCCTTTGTACTTCCCCCACTCATCGTGTCCTTATCATTATCTCATTGTGTCCTTACTTCCTCCTCCTTTATACTCCCCCTCTTTGTACTTTTCCACCTTCATAGTTCCCCACCTTTATCCTACCCTTCCTTTATCCTCCCCATCCTTTGTACTTCCCCACTCATCGTGTCCTTACTCCTTATCTCATTGTGTCCTTACTCCTCCTCCTTTATACTCCCCCCTTTGTACTTTCCCCACCTTTATACTTCCCCCTCCTTTATACTCCCCTCCTTTGTACTTCCCCCTCTTTTATACTTCTCCTCCGTTAAACTTCCACCTCCGTTATACTTCCCCCCTTTTTTATACTTCCCCCCTTTTTTATACTTCCCCCTTTTTTACTTCCTCCTCCGTTATACTTCCACCTCCGTTATACTTCCCCTCATATACCTCCCTCTTTTACTTCCTCCTCCGTTATGCTTCCACCTCCGTTATACTTCCCCTCATTTATACCTCCCTCTTTTATACTTCCTCCTCCGTTATACTTATCCTCATTTATACCCCTTCTTTTATACTTCCTCCTCCGTATACTAGCTCCCTCTTTACACTTCGTCCTCCGTTATACTTCCCCCTCTTTACACTTCCTCCTCCGTTATACTTACCCCCTCTTTTATACTTCCTCCTCCGTTATAATTACCCCTCTTTATACTTCCACCTCCGTTATACTACCCCTCATTTATACCTCCCCCTTTTTAATACTTCCTCCTCCGTTATGCTTCCACCTCCGTTATACTTCCCCTCATTTATACCCCCCCCCTCTTTTATACTTCCTCTTCCGTTATACTTCCCTCATATACCCCCTTCTTTTATACTTCCTCCTCCGTTATACTAGCTCCCTCTTTTACACTTCGTCCTCCGTTATACTTCCCCCCTCTTACACCTCCTCCGTTATACTTCCCCCCTCTTTATACTTCCTCCTCCGTTATAATTCCCCCCTCTTTTATACTTCCTCCTCCGTTATACTGCCCCCCGTTATACTCCCCTTTTTTAATACTTCCTCCTCCGTTATACTTCCCCCCTTTATACTCCCCCTCCTTTTTAATTCCACCACCTTATATTACCCTCTTTTACTTCGCCCACATTTATACTCCCCCTCCTTGTACTTCCCCTTCGTTATACTTCCCCTCCTTCATAAAATAATGCTCGTTGGACGCAGATTTTCAGCAGAAATCTCCTCCATCCTATCTTTATCTCCCCTCCTTTTACTTCCCCTCTTTATACTTCCCCCACATTTATACTTCCCCCTCTTTTATACTTCCCCCACATTGATACTCCCCCTCCTTTGTACTTCCCCTTCGTTATACTTCTCCTCCTTTCATAAAATAATGCTCGTTGGACGCAGATATTCAGCCAGAAATCTCCTCCATATCCTATCTTTATACTCCCCTCCTTTTTACTTCCACCACCTTTATACTTCCCCCTCTTTTATACTTCCCCCACATTTATACTCCCCCTCCTTTGTACTTCCCCTTCGTTATGCTTCCCCTCCTTTCATAAAATAATGCTCGTTGGACGCAGATTTTCATCCAGAAATCTCCTCCATATCCTATCTTCGACGAGGCAATCCATTTTTAAAAAAATTATAAACTCATAAAAAAGTTTGAAAGATCAAGATTGATCGCTACAAATCGACAACTTTTCCCTACTTACCTCCCACTTAGACTTTCAGGTAAATTTAAGGCGCAGGATATAAGTAACGGACGACCGTCATGTATATTTGGATTAGTATAAGCGAGGAGTTGAAGGCGCTTTCATGGATCTGAACCTTCATGTTTTGTTGATAAGCCCATAAAATAACGATTAATAAAACGCCGGGGAAAAAAAGATTAAGAAATGTACAAGGGTCATTAAACTTGAAATCCGTCTACGTCATTTTAAGAGTGATTGATATTATGCTTTCTCCCACAAAAAGAATTTCTTAGCAACTTTTCAAGTTTTTTTGTTTTTTATAATTTAATAACGTATGCTGTCAACCGGATTTTAATCAATATTAACAGGGTTTTATTGGTTTCTCGAAGGGAAAAATACTTGGAAACCAATAAGGGGTGCAAAAGTGGCGGGGGGTGTTCGAGTCGTAAGGTTAACCAATTACACGTCACTGCGGTTTGAAATCAAACACTCAGGAATCCAATTAGACTCTGAAAAAAGGGATGGAGGATAAAAGGCGCTTTTGTCAAATCTCGACCGGAACTTCCGCAATTCGAAAACAATTTCGGACATGTTAACAATTTTGACAATAAAGGTAATCGATTGATAAGCATCTTCGGTGCTATTGTGTCCTACAAACAGCTTAATATCTACGTTCGCGGAACGCATTAGTGAAATTAACCTACATTTTAAGAACAATGGCCACCCGGGGAACTGCTCGGAAGAGCTTTCTAGCTCTTCTCTATAGCCTCAATGATCATGTGTGCTTGGCAGCGGATAAGCTCCGATAGACTGCTGCTGTTGGTTAGGAACAGCTTATTTTGGAACTTGCTTTCTAGCTCATTTTTATAGCCTCCGTGAGCAAATTCGAATGCTTAGAGCGGATAAGCACAGGTGGTCTGCTGCTGTTGGTTAGGAACAGCTCCTTTTGGAACTTGCTTTCTAGCTCCTCTCTATAACCTCCGTGATCAAGTTCGATAGCTTGGCAGCGGATAAGCTCAGATGGTCTGCTGCTGTTTGTTAGGAGGTGCTTATTTTGGAACTTGCTTTATAGCTCTTCTCTATAGCCTCCGTCAGCAAGTTTGAATGCTTGGCAACGGATAAGCACAGATGGTCTGCTGCTGTTTGTTAGGAGGTGCTTATTTTGGAACTTGCTTTCTAGCTCATCCTTATGGCCTCCGAGAGCAAGTTCGAATGCTTGGCAGCGATAAGCACAGATGGTCTGCTGCTGTTTGTTAGGAACAGCTTCTTTTGGAACTTGCTTTCTTGCTCTTCTCTATAGCCTCCGTCAGCAAGTTCGAATGCTTGGCAGCGGAAGAGCATAGATGGTCTGCTGCTGTTTGTTAGGAACAGCTTCTTTTGGAACTTGCTTTCTAGCTCTTCTCTATAGCCTCCGTGAGCAATTCGAATGCTTAGAGCGGATTAGCACAGTGGTCTGCTGCTGTTGGTTAGGAACAGCTCCTTTTGGAACTTGCTTTCTAGCTCTTCTCTATAACCTCCGTGATGAAGTTTGAATGCTTCGCAGCGGATAAGCACAGGTGGTCTGCTGCTGTTTGTTAGGAACAGCTTCTTTTGGAACTTGCTTTCTAGCTCCTCTCTATAACCTCCGTGATCCAGTTCGAATGCTTGGCAGCGGATAAGCTCAGATGGTCTGCTGCTGTTTGTTAGGAGGTGCTTATTTTGGAACTTGCTTTATAGCTCTTCTCTATAGCCTCCGGATCAAGTTCGAAAGCTTGGCAGCGGATAAGCACAGATGGTCTGCTGCTGTTTGTTAGGAACAGCTTCTTTTGGAACTTGCTTTCTTGCTCTTCTCTATAGCCTCCGTCAGCAAGTTCGAATGCTTAGCAGCGGATGCACAGTCGGTCTGCTGCTGTTTGTTAGGAACAGCTTCTTCTGGAACTTGCTTTCTAGCTCCTCTCTACAGCCTCCGCGTGCAAGTTCGATAGCTTGGCAGCGGATAAGATCAGATGGTCTGCTGCTGTTTGTTAGGGGCTGCTTATTTTGGAACTTGCTCTTCTCTATAGCCTCCGTAGCAAGTAAGAACAGTTGGCAACGGATAAGCACAGGTGGTCTGCTGCTGTTGTTAGGAACAGCTCCTTTGGAACTTGCTTTCTTGCTCTTCTTTATGGCTTATTATTTTAATTGAAAAAATCAGCGGATCTGACGGATTGCAAAAGATTAAATTGTATTACCTTCGGAATGTCCCTTGTACGGACACCATCCGATTATTAGTTTTTAAACGGTAGCTCCCAAAAATCACAACTAAAATTTCTCTATTGAAACTTGCCGAATGTTCAGAAAAGTAAGTTTTCAAGGGTGATTGATCGAGGATCTCTTCACCTTCGAAAAGGCGAATGTCACGACTTTACGTGTTTTATCAGCGTTCGTCTTCTCGGCGGAAGGAGAATGGGGGAAAAAAAGGAAACTAAGATTTACTGCTTGACATCGAAAAGTCCTTATCTTGAAGATTAACACATTCGCGTGTTAAAATGACAAAGGTTTAACACATTTTCTATAGCCATCTTTGGTTTAATTGAATACAAATTATCCGTGTTTAGCGTCTTTCCCTTTCGTCTTCTTCGGGACCGATTCGCCCATAAGATCAAAACAGAGATAAGTCGCTTTTTCAGGACTACTTTTACATTTATTTTAAATTTCGTGTATAGAAAAACGTCGGTCATCGTATCCTTGTTTAATCTCTTCAGGCTGTAATCTACTACAGAATAATTTCCCTGCGAAAAAATAAATAAATAAATAAATAAAATAAATTTTAATAATCCATTAATGGAGGAAGAATGACTGTGATATAGGGTATCTAACGACGCGTTTCGGCCTAAAAAGCCTCGTCAGGTGAGCTATTCTCTCTATCACAATCATTCTTCTTTTCACTGTGAACGCTATCTCCGAGAGATTTAGTAGACACAGCGGGAAGCTGGTAACCACTTAAAATCAAGCTCCTTCCGGAGTACAAACGCAATAAAAATTAGAACATCAATAAAATAAATAATCGTAAACATTTTTATATTTTGGCCTTTCAAAATTGACATTTAAATTTCGAATCCCTTATCAAAAGATGAATAAAATTATGTTTTTAAAAGATCTTTTTACACACGAAAGCGATTTAAGATCGAAAAAAAAGTTAAATGTAAACCCCCTTGTTTTTTTGACGAAGAATTGTAGTTAACAAATTTTGATTTTAGTGTACAGGGTGTCCCAAAGCGACATTCACTTCGTTATTTTAAATGAGAACCCGTATTAGGTTTTTTTTCTTCAAAAATCTACCTATTTTTTATTTCAGATTCGTAATCTACAGAAAATTCCAAGTTTATGTGAACATATGACCTTTTGAAAAACTAAAAAAAAAAAAAAATGCCAAAAGCGTTATTTTGCTCTGCGTTATACTCCCCTCCGTTATACTTCCCCCTCCTTTACGCTTTGCCCTTGCTCTAAAAATTACATGAGACACTACTTTTTTTTTTCACTTATTTTTTCAAGGATTCCAAAATAGCAAATAATTGAAGAACCCTTCTCATCACTAGTTATCGACTTATCGACATCGTTATTTAAATGGGAACCACATTTTTCATTTCAGAAATGCAAATAGGAGCTTTTTTTAAAACACTTTCTTTTACTTTAAAATCGCTATCTTTCAGCGAAGCTGTATTCTCAAATATTTTTGATCAAAAAAAATATATATTTTAAAAAGTTCCTTTGTTTATTTCTGAAATGAAAAATGGGGGTTCTCATTTAATAACGATGTTAGAATGCTTGAATTTGTGATAGTTAGAAAAGTACTAGTTTGAAGAGCTTCCAACGGAAACTTCCTTAAAGAGAAGTAAAAAAATATAAGAGGGGGAAGTATAACGGAGGGGAAGTATAACGGAGGGGGAAGTAAAAGGGAGGGGAGGTATAAGGGAGGGGAAGTATAACAAAAAAAACTTAACAAAAGGTGAAAAAAAGCGCCAGGAAATTTTTTGAAAAAAAAAAAAATACTAGTAAATTCATCGAAAAAAAACTCGGAAATTTTTCCAAAAAAAAAAAAATGGGAAAATTTTTCGAAAAAGATTAAAAACTTCCCCCTCTGTTATACTTCCCCGTTCGACAATTTTTCGAAGTACTCGTTCCTAGGTAGAAATAATGGGATTTTTGCCCAAGGGAGGTACCTCTCGTAGCGGCTGGAAGAGTGAAATTTCTTCCTACTAAAATGATAATTAATGTCTAAAAAATCGTTAAAAAGTATTAAAAATAATAAGGAGTAATTGGTGACAATTTGGTGAAAATCGGACCAAATGAATAGCTTGTGAAAATCAGCCGCAGCGAATTTTTATTTCAAACTAACATATCTCCGACATTTTTCGAAATTCAAAAATCGCTCTCGAGAGTTTCATGTTCACCGACTAAAGAAAATTTGGTGAAATTTTGGTGAACATCTGGTGAAAATCGGTTGAAAATTGTGGGCGTAGTGTTCCGGAAAAAAATGCTACGGACGGACTGCCGGGCGGCACCACAGACAAAGATGAGATGGGTAAAGATCAATATTAAAATTGCCCTCCTGGGTCTGGAAGGCCCTTCCTCAAAACCCGACGTCGAGAGTATCACAATAACTTCTTTAAAGAGTGAAATAATAAGTGAAATTTAAAAAAATTTAGTGACTCAAGTCTATTTTATAACGGATTTTAGAGCAAAACGTTAGATTTAGCATTTTTTTAAGTTGCCCAAAGAGGTCATATGAATAGTCAAATCAACATGAAATTTTGCATAGAATACGAATCTGAAATAATAAATAGGGATTCTTATTTAAAATAACGAAGTTGGTGTCGCTATGGGACACCCTGTACACCAAATCAAAATTTGTTAATTGCAATCAATTTTTGGTCAAAAAAGTAGAGGGGTTTACATCTTTTTTCTGATATCTAATAGTTTTAAAAAATGGGTGATCCATTACTTTTAACCACCGTGTATATTTTATATTAAATATAAATACTGCAAAGTAGAAATGTACATAAATACTGTACCTTAGGTAAAGGGCAGGAGGCGTTGGTTAAGTTACGCCTTTTAGTAACATCCTTAAATAATTCCGGGTCGAAATTTTTGCAGAACGAACAAAGATTATCGATTTTCGCGTTATAATAGTTCGACTTCCATCCTCCGTTGTTATTTATGGAAATACTTAGCAACCCCTGAAATGACAGTATGGATACTTTGCCGTGAAAAACATTTTTTTCTTACCGATAAATCGTCTGTGACATCAACAGGCATCGTTATATTTCCAGAAACCGCCATTCCGCTCTTCCTTTCGAAGTCATCTTTACATGGATCTGCGCCATTGGGTGCTCGTCCGTGCAATTTTTAACATACTGCACTGAAATTTCTGCTGGGCCCTTAAAAATCTAAATTTAAAATCCGGATAAACGTAATTTTGTACCATAAGCCCGGCCCCATTGCAGAATCCAAAGTACAAAAGAAACCACAAAATATGAAAAATCATTTTTACAAATTAAAATGCCATCCGCTCGCTCTTTTATAGTGAGGAAATACGTTGATTCGATTAAAATTACCTTTTGTAGGAAATCATTTAATTTTCATTAATGAAAAGGCGAAAAAATAAAAAACAAAATTTTTTTTCTTCTTTATTTAAATCGTTTTTAATGATGTAAAGGGACGATATCAAAATACGAACTGATGCAAATTATATTTTTTTGTTCCTTTTCACAATTGAGTCGAGCCTAATGGGCCCGTAAGGTAAAATATTGGTTGGGAACTCAACATCATCCATTTTAAAGACGTAATCTTTAAAATACAAGTTTCCCTGAAAAATAATTAATATCTATTATAATAATAATTTTTGTACAGCTGGTACTGGACATTGTGCGGTGATGTTTGAATCTCGGGCGATTTTGTTGAAAATTTTGGGCCTCGACATAACTTCTTTGCAGCCTTTTTTTAAATCGATGGAGTAAAGGTTTTTCCATGCTCCGTTTCGATTGTTTGAAGACGTCAACTTGAAGCTAAAAAAGAATTTAGCGGGGAAAATTTTAAAAATTGAGATCTTCTAATAACACGAGTACTCAGGAAGAAGAAATGAAAGCCTTCGACTGGAGTTGGCAGCCAAGGCAATATGGCGAAAGACCCGCCTAGGGCCCTCCTCACGTAAAAACCTGTATCAGTTAGGAGCTTCCAACGAAAACTTCCTTAAAGAGAAGTAACAATATACGAGGGGAAAGTATAACGGAGGGGAAGTATACGGAAGGGGAAATATAAGGGGGGAAGTATAACGGAGGGGGAAGTATAAGTAAGGTAGAGAATAACGGAGGGGGAAGTATAAGTAAGGAAGAGAATAAAGGAGGGAAGTACCTATAAGTAACGGAAAGTATAACGGAGGGGGAAGTATAAGTAACGGAAAGTATAACGGAGGGGAAGTATAAATAACGGAAAGTATAACGGAGGGGAAGTATAAGCCTAGGGCCCTTCTCCCGTAAAAACCGGTATCAGTTAGGAGCTTCCAACGAAACTTCCTTAAAAAGAAGTAACAATATACGAGGGGAAAGTATAAGGGAGGGGAAGTATAAAGGATGGGAAGTTTAAGGATATCTTTTATGATGAAGGAGGTTTTTTATTTTATTTTCAAATTATCAGTTTTTTTCGACATTTTTTTTTTCTTTGCAGTTTTTATTTTATTTTTTTTTTTTTAGTGGGTAGAAATAATTGGATTTTTGCCGAAGGGAGGTCCGTCTCGTAAACCGGTGTAAGTATGAAATTTCTCCCTACTAAAATGATATTTTTAAATCTCTTTTTAATTTGCAGTTTTTTTTTTCATTTTCTTTTTTTTCCGAAAAATTTGAAATATCAGGTAGAAATATTGGGATTTTTGCCCAAGGGAGGTACCTCTCGTAGAGGGGTGGAGGTATGAAATTTCTCCCTACCTACTAAAATGATAATTTTAAAATATTTGCAGTTTTTTTTTTCTTTTCTTTTTTTTCCGAAAAATTGTTGAAATATCAAGGTAGAAATATTGGGATTTTTGCCCAAGGGAGGTACCTCTCGTAGAGGGTGGAGGTATGAAATTTCTCCCTACTAAAATGATAATTTTAAAATATTTGCATTTTTTTTTCTTTTATTTTTTTTCCGAAAATTTTTGAAATATCAAGGTAGAAATATTGGGATTTTTGCCCAAGGGTGTACCTCTCGTAGCGGGTGGAAGTATGAAATTTTTCCCTACTAAAATGATAATTTTAAAATATTTGCTGTTTTTTTTCTTTTATTTTTTTTCCGAAAAATTTTTGAAATATCAAGGTAGAAATATTGGGATTTTAGCTCAAGGGAGGTACCTCTCGTAGCGGGTGGAAGTATGAAATTTTCCCTACTAAAATAAAAATTTTAAAATCTCTTTTTTAAATTTGCAGTTTTTTTTTTTTTTTCTATTTTTTTTCCGAAAAATTGTTGAAATATCAAGGTAGAAATACTGGGATTTTTGCCCAAGGGAGGTACCTCTCGTAGCGGGTGGAAGTATGAAATTTTTCCCTACTAAAATGATAATTTTAAAATATTTGCTGTTTTTTTTCTTTTATTTTTTTCCGAAAAATTGTTGAAATATCAAGGTAGAAATACTGGGATTTTTGCCCAAGGGATGTACCTCTCGTAGCGGTGGAAGTATGAAATTTTTCCCTACTAAAATGATAATTTTAAAATATTGCTGTTTTTTTTCTTTATTTTTTTTCCGAAAAATTTTGAAATATCAAGGTAGAAATATTGGGATTTTAGCTCAAGGGAGGTACCTCTCGTAGCGGGTGGAAGTATGAAATTTTTCCCTACTAAAATAAAATTTTAAAATCTCTTTTTAAATTTGCAGTTTTTTTTTTTCTTTTCTATTTTTTTCCGAAAAATTGTTGAAATATCAAGGTAGAAATACTGGGATTTTTGCCCAAGGGAGGTACCTCTCGTAGCGGGTGGAAGTATGAAATGTCTCCCTACTAAAATGATAATTATGAAAAAAATGATAATTTTTTTAACACCAAAAATTCTTAAAAAATATAAGGAGTAATTGGTGAAAATTTGGTAAAATCGGACCAACACTCGGCCGCAGCGAATTTTTTAAAATTTCAAACAGACATATCTCCGCCATTTTTTCGAAATTCATAAATCGCTCTCGTTACATTTTTTTTTCACCGAAAAAATTTTTTTTTTGAAAATTTGGTGAAAATCGGTTCAAAACTGTGGTCGTAAAGTGGTCTGAAAAAAATGCTACGGCCGGCCGGCACCACATACAAAGTTGAGATCGGAGGAGATCAATATTCGATTTGACCCTCCTGGGTCTTAAAGACCCTTCCCCATAAACCCGACGTGGAGGGTATCACAATAACTTTTTTAAGGAAGTTAAAAAGGGTTTTACTGGGAATAAATCAGGCGATTTGCGCATTTTCCTATATGGAAGCAAATAAATCAACCTTTTAGTCCCTGCTGCCGCAGGGCGATTTTTGTTTATTTATTTATTAAAAATTTGTTTTATTTTATTTATTTTAATTTTTTTTTGCCGGAGGGATGCCCGTTTCGACCGTGTGATATCCCAACTCCCTAGGTACTTCACAAAAATATTACTTTTTAGTAAAGGCTTAAAAAGGCGGCAGCGCAGCACAGTTCTTAAAATTACAATCCTCTATTTTTCGAAACGCAAAAATCGCCTTTTTTTTTCCACCATTTAGGAAGATTGTGCCAAAATTTGGTGAAAATCGGTTGAAAATAGAGGCACAGATAACCTCTAGATCGTATAAATTTCCTCTACTGAAAGAAGCTCTCCCTAAGGTGAAATGGAAGGTGTGATAAACGAGAAAATATTTGGTATTTACGCTGTATTTGTCGTCGACTGGGCTTTTGCAGTAGATCCAGAACGAAAATGCGGTCACCTTCCTGGAGACTTTCTTCGTACTTATCGTGTAGTTCCATCCCTCCTTGCTGTCGACTTCACATTTCTCAGAAATACTAAACACCATCTTTGCCGGCCCCTAAAAAGACGGGAATAAAATTGACTAAAAACTTAAAATAACAACCATCCCATTGGTTGACGCCAAATCATAAAAACATGTCAAAATTGAAAAACACAAAATAAGTTTGAAATTGGAGGAAATCATCGCTTGTACAATCAGGGAATGATTTGCGTAAAATTGCTTTCCGACTGGCGGAAAAATTATGAGTAAACGAGACCGTTGTTACCGGTCATTAGGTCCTCTTTTTGTCAGATTTCTATTGAATTCAAAGTTGAGATTCGCTGTCCATTAGTTATCAGCTAGGTAATCGTGGTACTGAATTGTTTGATATTGAGTTTGGAGTATATTATTATGAACAAAAGGTCTAGAGGTGGTGGGAAAGATGGATGCCGTTGCCTTGAGGGAGCTATCAGTTGCCGATGTTCGATATGAAGTGACAGGGGGTGGTTCGGAGGTGACAAAGGCGTTAAGAAGGCTCTCACAATAGATGGCAAATATCACGGTGACATTTCCAACAATCACCTCACCGCTCCTAAATCACGTCGAAATGGCATTTATCATATCGATAACGAAATATTGAAATAAAAGGGTTAAAGTTTTATGTTGGAAATCCAGAAGGGCCTCTGCAAACATGGAACCCCCGGGAGGGTCCTCTAATGGCATCGGCAAACAAACAATAACAAAGAAAAACGGGAAAGGCAGAGACGGATCGTCATAGGCAAACATTTAGGTATCTACTCGGTTAAACTTGCCTTCCCATTCATTATTGTCTCGTGTGTCCCATCAGCTGGATTCGCCGCTGAGTCAACGCTCTCGGAAAACTCTGTTTAATGTAACTCCATGTCGGGAAACACTTTTACTCCAGATTAAGGGCGGCTCTAAGTGTATTACGCTAAGATGTTTTCTTTTCACAGTTTACTCTTCCGATTATAGATTACATCTTCCATATTTACAGCTGCCGGATGATTCACAACAAAAGCAGATGATCTTGATTTAAGCAGGTCCTAATCGGTTACCCCAAAATTGCTACTAGGTGTACAAAATCTCAGCCACAGGGTAAATTTGAATTTTGTAGATTTTAGCCGAGTTTCATTTTGTACACCTAGTAGTTAATTTTTTTCAAAATTTTAAACATTTTAGGCGATAAAGTCCATCAAAAGTTGACCTTCTCCGTGTAAGAAGGTTAATGAAGTATAACTATTAAGAAGGTTAATTTTTAAAGGCTTTTAAATCGTAAACCGTTACAGATATTGAGAAAATGCACTAAATAAAATCTGTTGGAAATTTAATTCTCTTAATTTTTATTCTATTCATTTTTTCTCTAGGACGCACTGTTTTCAAGATAAATGTATTTAAAAATAATTATTTTCCCAAAATGGTATATCCTAGAAAAAAATAATTAAGTACAAAATAGAGCAATAAATTTCCTACAATTTTTATTTATTAGGTGTACAAAATGAAACTCAGCCACAGGGTAAATTTGAATTTTGTAGATTTTAGCCGAGTTTCATTTTGTACGCCTAGTAGTTCATTTTTTCAAAATTTTAAACATTTTAGGCGTTAAAGTCTATCAAAAGTTGACCTTCTTCGTGTAAGAAGGTTATTGAAGTATAACCATTAAAAAGGTTAATTTTTAAAGGCTGGTAAATCGTAAACCGTTACAGATATTGAAAAAATGCACTAAATAAAATCTGTTGGAAATTTAATTCTCTTTAATTATTATTCTATTCATTTTTTCTTTAGGACGCACTGTTTTCAAGATAAATTTATTTTTAAAAAAATTACTTAAATTTATTTAATTTATTTCATTCATTCTGTACACCTAATAACTAAACTGAAGATTTTGACAACCTCCTGTTCACAATGGTCTTCCAGGTTCTTCCGCAAAAGAAAACTAATTATTGTTGGTTCCGTTGTCTGTTGTTGCAAACGTGTTTTTCGTTGAAGGATGACTAATCTTAATTGCAGAGGCCCACCTTTGGGAACTCATCTGCTAATTGCCTTCGACGCAATTATTTGGGAGGGGGGTCTTCGATGGCGGAGGGACTCATCAATCATAAGGGCCGCGCCCGCGGGCGATAGAAAGCCATCTCCCACCCTCATCGCAGTAACATTGATTAGCTCAGATGAGTAGTGGAGGTTGTTGCGGTTATGGGGAGGATACGCGTACAAACCGCAAAACCTACTCCCCCTTCCCAAAACCGTTTGTGTAAACTTCATCTCGATATCGGCAATAACATCAAATAGTCATTTCACTAATCAAATTTTTGAAATAAGCCCAAAAACCTGGTAAAAACGGGTTCTATTAGTCTAAAAACGTAGTTAAACTACCAAAAACCTGGTAAAAACGGGTTTTATTTGTCTAAAAACGTAGTTAAACTACCAAAAACTTGGTAAAAATGGGTTTTATTTGTCTAAAAACGTAGCTGAACTACCAAAAACCTGGTAAAAATGGGTTCTATTAGTCTAAAAACGTAGTTAAATTACCAAAAACTTGGTAAAAATGGGTTTTATTTGTCTAAAAACGTAGCTGAACTACCAAAAACCTGGTAAAAATGGGTTTTATTAGTCTAAAAACGTAGTTAAACTACCAAAACCTGGTAAAAACGGGTTTTATTAGTCTAAAAACGTAGTTAAACTACCAGAAACCCGGTAAAAACGGGTTTTATTGTCTAAAAACGTAGCTGAACTACCAAAACCTGGTAAAAACGGGTTTTATTTGTCTAAAAACGTAGTTAAACTACCAAAAACCTGGTAAAAACGAGTTTTATTTGTATTTTATCTTTTGTCTCTCTAACCATGGAGTCCTCCTGCCGACCCCTCTGGTCTTCACCCTCGCTAGAATTCAGGGACATCCAGAGGGAACCCTAGTTGGCTCCGAGTCAATGTAAAGGGAAAGCGGAAGTAATTATTCACTTCCTGGAGCCATTCGAGTCCGGCCACCTCCGTGAATTCCCTTCATCCCCTACTTCCCCTTTTCAGATGACCGCTTTTAATCAATTTAAACTCCCAGTTCAGCCACCTATTTGACCGAATCTTCACTCATCTTTTCTAATAATTTTGTTTAAATAAAAAAGGCTTATAAGCACCGAAAAGCTATCTTGGGAGCAGTAAAATTGATAGACTTTCACCCTTGAATCATTTTTGAAGGGGTTTGACTTGAGGGGATGTTTTTTTTAAGTCGCCCGCAAAGCGAGAAAGGGCACTTAACGAAATGAAACCCGACCTTTCTCGCCACCCTTGACGTAAATGAAAGATATTCTTGAATATTAAATATTATTTTTAACTCTTTTCTTTAAACTTTTGAATAAAAAAAATTTGGATTCCGTCGTAGTTTAAACTTTTCGGTTAAGAAGCTTATGAAGTTAAAGACAAAGGGATTATAGGTCTTCCGCCCTTTTTCCATATCCACCCCTAAAAAAGGAGCAACAAACTTTAACAATGGACTCCCTTATTTTCTGATCAAGGCACAATGACCGGGAACGGTGTAAACATTGAGAATAATGGAAAAGGCGGGCATTGTGAGGGGGCTAAGGCGAAGGGTTATAATAGAAGTTGAAGTACCCAAAGACTGCGGATCTTATAACCAAACAGATTAAAGCCCTATCGAGTAATTATCTTCTATTGACTTTCGGATTCGTTTGATGTGGGGTTTCTCGAGAGGAAAGCCGCCTTTAGTATTATAAAACGTGATGAAAACGACTTTTCGCCAAACCATCATTGGTAGTTTCAAATTCCAGTGCATGTGAGCACTCATTTCCTAGGGTGCAGATGTCTCTGACGATGTCTCGGATTTGGACGGTGCATTGATGTACCTAATCAAAGACAATGGCACCCAGGATGCCAATGATGCATCGATGACTTTGGTTCTATACCTAGTTGTTTTCCCGGGAAGTCGACATCGATGTCATCTGTGGTTGGCCTGTGAAAGTTCAAGGACAAACCTGTGCTCAGTCACCCCCCCCCCCCAAACTTTAAACAACCTTTAAAGGTAGAAACCTGCACGGATTTCTCGTTGTCAACATCGAAATGGACATCAGCGACCTCTTCGCGTCGACGTTGTCGTCGATATCTACAGCGACATCCTCAATCGTCCTTAGAGATTTATCAGAGGTTTCATTTTTCTACATGTACTACTCCTGCCGGGCTAACAGAAAAAGAAGCAGAAGAAAAAGGTTAGCATGGGATCGTGCAGAGCGCAAGATGCCGATGAGTGCATCGATGACTTTGGTTCTCAAAACACCTAACTTTTTTTCCCGGGATGTCGACATCGATGTCATCGGGGCTATCTCCGCTGTGATTGGCCTGTGCAAGTTCAAGGACAAACTTGTGCCCAGACCCCCCCCCCCCCCTCAAAACTTTAAACAACCTCTTTTCTACCCTGCACAGATTTCTCGAAATGGACATCAGCGACCACCTGTTCGCGTCGACACACTCGTCGACGTTGTCGTCAATATTTACAGCGACATCCTCATATCGTCCTTAGAGATTTATCAGGGGTTTCATTTTCTACATGTACTACTCCTGCAGGGCTAACTCTTTGTTCCTAATCACAGAAAAAGGTTAGCATGGGATCGTGCAGAGCGCAAGATGCCGATGAGTGCATCGATGACTTCGGATCTCAATACAGTTCTTTTCCTGGGATGTCGACATCGATGTCATCGGTGCTATCTCCGCTCCGATTGGCCCGTGCAAGTTCAAGGACGAAATTTTGCACAAACTCCCCCCCCCCCCCCCCATCATCATCTCAAAGCTTTAAACAACCTTGCTCTTCCCTACACGGATCTCTCGATGTCCACATCGACATGGATATCAGAGATCTGTTCGCATCGACTCACTCGTCGATGTTGTCGTCGATATCTACAGAGACATCCTCATATCGTCCTCAGGGATTTAGTTATTCTACATGTACTTCGCCTGCGGGGCTTAGGGCTTGTCCCTTAGTACCTAGATAAAAGTTAGCACAGGATTGTGCAGAACCCAGGATGCCGATGAGTGCATCGATGACTTCGGATCTCAAAACAGTTTTTTTCCCGGGATGTCGACATCGATGGCATCGGGGATATCTCCGCTCCGATTGGCCCTTGCAAGTTCGAACGAAATTTTGCACTGACAAGCCCCCCCCCCCCCCCCCCCAACACTTCAAACAACCTTTCTCTTTCTGCACGGATCTCTCGATGTCCACATCGACATGGACATCAGCGATCGCTTCGACACACTCGTCGATATCTTCAGCGACATTCGCATATCGTCCTAAGAGATTTATGGGAGATTTCATTATTCTACATGTACTACTCCTGCGGGGCATAGGGCTTATCCCTTTGTACCTAATCAAGGATAAAAGTTAGCATGGGAACGCGCAGAACCCAGGATGCCTATGAGTGCATCGATGACTTCGGTTCTCAAAACTGTTGTTTTCCCGGAATATCGACATCAATGTCATCGGAGATATCCCCGCTCCGATTGGCCCGTGCAAGTTCAAGGACAAACTTGTGCCTAGACACCCCCTCCCCTCAAAACTTTAAGCAACCTTTCTCTTTCTGCACGGATCTCTCGATGTCCACATTGACATGGACATCAGCGATCGCATCGACACACTCGTCAATATCTACAGCGACATTCTCATATCGTCCTAAGAGATTTATAAGAGATTTCATTATTCTACATGTACTTCTCCTGCAGTGCACAGGCTCCAAAGTGTAGACCGCAGACACATTTACTATGGCGAAAGCGATTTCAAAGTCAAATTATGGGAGGTTGATATTGATCAACTGAATGTCAGGCTATAAAATAAACACCTTCAAAGCTCAAATATCACGGATTGAAAATAGGGTAAGACAGGTCTTAAATTTCTCAAGTCGTACCCAACTCAATGTCTTTTAATCTATTCATAACGCACCTAAATCTCGACTTTCGTTTGTAACTTTCAGAAGAGTTTTTAAACCTTCAATGAATTCAACAGAGCGAAAAAGAGGAACTTTCGTTTTTTTAATATGTCCCAATTTCGTTTTTAAAAATAATTGCTAAACATTAAGTAATGTCTTTAAAAGTTTGGATTAAAACATTTGAAATGGGAATCCATTATGGAGAGGAAAAGTTTAAAGGCTATAAACTCGGGTAAACAGCGATCGGCTAATCAGGCTGAAAGCTATCCCAATCTCTCAATCCCATTTGCATTTAACGTTTGTATGACATAACCTTAAAATTTGATAAATTACTAGGCCCACATGTAATATAAAACCCGAAACATTTTAAACTTCCTTTTTATTCTATTTGCTCTATTTAAAACTGAAATTAGATACGGGGGCTAATTTTAAAGTAAGTCGTAAATCATAGTCGGGAGTCACGCTAGTAAAAATGTTTAGGGAGGGCGTTTAAAGCGAGCTTCCGGAGAGAAGAGGATTTGTTCAGCAATCATCATTTTTCACATCTCACAGAAAAAGGATCCTATCAATTAGTCTCGTACAATTTTTCTTTGAACGTTCGACCTGCTTTTTTTACAAGACCAATAACCGTTGGAGATTTATCGCTTTTGTTTTGATTTCCGTGACGGATTCGAGTAATTATTCTGAACGATAAAATGGGAACTGCGTTTTATATGAAAAATGGGGATAAAACCTCCTTTTTTACTGTGCTTGAAATGCAGATACCACAGCTACAATAATACCTCTTTTCCTGGAGCGTGTGCAGGATTTGGACATCAAATTTGACGTTTCACATCGTTTGTCCGTCAAATCAAAAGTCACTGACGTCAAAGTTGACGTGCAAATCCTTCTGCGCATGCTCCAAGAGTTTCTAACTCTGGTTGGGACAAAAGGATGTGTCTAGATTTCAATACAGTAGGGCTTTAACAATTTAGCTATTAGACTTTTTCGATAGAAATGCAGATACCACAGCGACAATAATAGCTCTTTTCCTGGAGCGTGTGCAGAAGTATTTGGACATCAAATTTGACGTTTCACATCGTTGTCCGTCAATTCAAAAGTCGCCTGGCGTCAAAGTTGACGTGCAAATCCATCTGCGCATGCTCCAAGAGTTTCAAACTACGGTTGGAACGAAACTTGTGGATAGTGTCTAGATTTAAATACAGTAGGGCTTTAAGGTATTAGACTTTTTCGATAGAAATGCAGATACCACAGCGACAATAATAGCTCTTTCCTGGAGCGTGCGAAGAAGGATTTGGATATTAAATTTGACATCGTTTGTCCACCAAATCTGAAGTCACCTGACGTCAAAGTTGACGTGCAAATCCTTCTGCGCATGCTCCAAGAGTTTCAAACTTCGGTTGGAACGAAACTTGTGGATAGTGTCTAGATTTCAATACAGTAGGGCTTTAACAATTTAGGTATTAGACTTTTTCGATAGAAATGCAGATACCACAGCGACAATAATAGCTCTATTCCTGAAGCGTGTGCAGAAGGATTTGGACATCAAAGTTGACGTTGCACATCGTTTGTCCGTCAAATCGAAAGTCACCTGACGTCAAAGTTGACGTGCAAATCCTTCTGCGCATGCTCCAAGAGAAGGTTTTGCAAAGGTCTCAGCCACTCCCAATATCCAATAGATGACTAGGTAATGGTCTAAGCAATTCCCAACAGCCAAAAGAAGGCTGGGCAAAGGTCGAAGCCACTCCCAACAGCCAATAGAAGGCTGGGAAAAGATATAAGCAACTCACAACAGCCAATAGATGGCTGGGCATAAGTCTAAGCCAATCCCAACAGCCAATAGAAGGTTTTGCAAAGGTCTAAGCCACTCTCAATATCCAATAGAAGGCTAGGCAAAGGTCTAAGCCGCTCCCAACAGTCAATAGAAGGCTGGGAAAATGTATAAGCCACCCACAACAGCCAATAGATGGCTGGGCAATGGTCTAAACAATTCCCAACAGCCAATAGAAGATTTTTCAAAGGTCTCAGCCACTTCCAATATCCAAAAGATGACTAGGTAATGGTCTAAGCATTTCCCAACAGCCAAAAGAAGGCAGGGCAAAGGTCGAAGCCACTCCCAACAGCCAATAGATGGCTGGGCAATGGTCTAAGCAATTCCGAGCAGCCAATAGAAGGCTGGGCAAAGGTCGAAGCCACTCCCAACAGCCAATAGAAGGATGGGAAAAGATCTAAGCCACTCCCAACCTAGGTAACCTTTATGCCTAGGTAACCCCGGATATCTTGAGGTATCCCCTGGAAACACATAACTTGGTGTCCTAGATACACCTTGAAATATCAATACCTTGGTGTATCAAGTTACGAAACACTCCCAACTGCAAAGTTCTTGCAGCGCTCGAATATCGGCAGGAACTAATTGATCTAGTATTTCATCCAAACTTCCGGCGGACAGCTACTGGAGCACCTGTTTGATGTGTAGGATATTTTTAGCTCAAATTTTCCATTTAGGAAGCAATACTGAAGGCAATTAGCAGATGAAAAGGTGTATCTCCGGTAATTAAGATTAGTCGTCTTTCACCGAAAAACACGTTTCTAGTCATCCTCGTATAAAAACGAGCGGTTTACCCATAAAAGTCTTAAAAGCTTTTTAAAAATACCCTCCAGGGCCCTTTAGACATCAAAAATAAACTGCTTTCTTTTCCTCTTCAATGTGTCACTTCTTATACAGACAGTCTAATTGGGGTATTTTTACTCTTTTCTAGGATTCTGAACGCAAAAAAAAAAAGTTCGAACTAATTGCTTTTAAGGACTATTCGTCTTGACAGAGTGTTTTTTTTTTCTTCTTCTTTTATTACTACTTAAAAGAGGTTTATTTCCTAATTTATAGGAGAATATAAAATAAAGATGTCTATTAAGATAATATTTAAGCAATTTTTTTTACTTTTTAAATGTATCTGAAATATTATGCTAAAGGTTTCATCTTGTTC
Source organism: Orius insidiosus (assembly GCA_014119065.1). NCBI lineage: Eukaryota > Metazoa > Arthropoda > Insecta > Hemiptera > Anthocoridae > Orius > Orius insidiosus. Next base: position 227,764 of record JACGAQ010000147.1, read on the forward strand.
GGTGTCAACGTGCGAGCCTGAATGGCCTCTGATTTATTTAAAGGACGCTTAAATTTATGGGAGGCGAGTAACTAGACTTTCAGGCTAGATATTTTAAAGACGATGTCTTCATATGATGGGGAGGGGTCCGGGCGAAGAGAGAAAGGAGAAACAAGGGCGGTGATGTGTTATTCTTGTTCTTTACATTCTCGCATTTAGATGATACTGAGTTATGACTCTGTATAAAATACGACCAGATATGTTCCCGGGGATAAAAAAACGTTTATGGTAAAATGGCTGTTAAATTTTTCCTTTGTTTTGAGTTGTCGGTAGTTTTTGGTCCTCCGTGCGGATTAGAAGCGGCCTCATTGCATTTTGAGATTAAAGTAAAAGAAAAGTGGAAAAGAATTATTTTTTGTTAAGCAATAGGGAGCGGTCACAGTTGCTTCATCTTCATGGCTGTTGAATTTTCCTTTCTTTTGAGTTGTCGGTAGTTTTGGTCCTCCGTGCCGGATTAGAAGCGGCCTCATTGCATTTGGAGATTAAAGTAAAAGAAAAGGGGAAAAGAATTATTTTTGTTAAGCAGTAGGGAGCGGTCACAGTTGCTTCATCTTCACTGGCTGTTGAATTTTTCCTTTGTTTTGAGTTGTCGGTAGTTTTTGGTCTTCCGTGCCGGATTAGAAGCGGCCTCATTGCATTTTGAGATTAAAGTAAAAGAAAAGTGGAAAAGAATAATTTTTTGTTAAACAATAGGGAGCAGTCTCAGTTGCTTCATCTTCACTGGCTGTTGAATTTTTCCTTTGTTTTGAGTTGTCGGTAGTTTTTGGTCCTCCGTGCCGGATTAGAAGCGGCCTCATTGCATTTTGAGATTAAAGTAAAAGAAGATAAAAGTGGAAAAGAATTATTTTTTGTTAAGCAATAGGGAGCGGTCACAGTTGCTTCATCTTCACCGAGTATTCCGTTGAAAAGCGTGAAATTGGATTTTCAAGAGGGATTTACAAGGTTTAAGAAAAGTGCACTCTCCCCATTTTCATGAGAAAAAGACGAATGAGAAAATAAAGTTTGGAAAGGTGACACATGGCGATATCAAAGCGGGCGATGAGGGGAGAGAGAGGCTAAAATCCCCTTTCGTAATAGCCTATGAATATCCCCGTAACCGTGGGACAGGCACACATGTTCAACAATATCGGGAATTATTCATTAACTCTCAAGAAAATACCTGTTAAATTGATTAGTTTCGCGAAGGCTTTACATATGAAGGCGTCTGACTAATTTAGAGATCGGGCCCTCCGGGAAAGCGTTAATGGCAACTCCCATGCATTATTAGGCCTACCCTCAAGGGGCTTCTTGAGGGTGGGGGTCAATCATCTAGGGGTTGCTACTAACCTCATTCCCTTTCCACACGTCTGCTTTCATTCTTTTTCATTACTGGAATCTTGATTGTCAAGTAAACGGATTTGCATGATTTTACTTTGATGATTTCGACCCTTCCTGTCTGACTTGGAGGGGGCTAGTTTTCCAAAATAGGGGAAAATCTGTTAAGTCGGCGTACAAATCAAATAAAATACAAATCTGAGGACGTTGAATCATCCCAAACACCTCTAGCGCTCGATGACATCTAAATGATATCCTTTCAGGTATCCCCTCGATATACCTTGAGGAGTCTCCAGTATATCCCATGTGGAGTACCCTGTATATACCTTGAGGCGTCCTCTGCATATACTTTGGAGCGTCCACTGGGAGATACCTAGAGGCCCCCATGGAAATACCTAATCTTTCAAAAAATAAGTAAGAGTTTTACGCAGATATCCCAATACAGACATGGAGAAACATTTTGAAAAAGTCTAATACCTAAATTGTTAAAGCCCTACTGTATTGAAATCTAGACACTATCCTCCAACCGTAGTTTTAAATTCGTAGAGCATGCGTTGAAGGATTTGCACGTCAACCATTGAAAATTGCTTAGACCATTTCCAGCCATCTATTGGATATTGGGAGTGGCTTAGACCATTGCCTAACCTTCTATTGGCTGTTAGGATTGGCTTAGACTTTTGCTAAGCTTCTATTGGTCGTTGGGAGTGGCTTGCACCTTAGCCCAGCCTTCTATTAGCTGTTGGGAGTGGCTTGGACCTTTGCCTAACCTTCTATTGGCTGTTAGGATTGGCTTAGACTTATGCTAAGCCTTCTGTTGGTTGTTGGGAGTGGCTTGTACCTTAGCACAGCCTTCTATTGGCTGTTGGGAGTGGCTTAGACCTTTGCCAAACCTTCTATTGGCTGTTGGGATTGGCTTAGAATTTTGCTTAGCCGTCTATTGGCTGTTGAGAGTGGCTTAGACCTTTGGCCAGCCATCTATTGGCTGTTGGGAGTGGCTAAGAATTTTTCCCAGCCTTCCATTGGCTGTTGGGAGTGGCTTAGACCTTTGCCTAACCTTCAATTGGCTGTTAGGATTGGCTTAGACTTATGCTAAGCCTTCTATTGGTTGTTGGGAGTGGCTTGTACCTTAGCCTAGCCTTCTTTGGCTGTTGGGAGTGGCTTAGACCTTTGCTAAGCCTTCTATTGGTTGTTGAGAGTGGCTTGCACCTTTGCCCAGCCATCTATTGGCTGTTGGGATTGGCATAGACCTTTGCCCTAGTATTGTTGTCAACGACTTGACTTCGCTTAGACTCTAAATGTACATATTTGAGATTCGCTTTGAGTAGGATGGACGAATCCGAGTTTCAGTCGAAATAAGAGATAGTAAAGAGCAAATAGTTGCCCGAGTCAATAATAAATAATAATGAAAAAGTCTATAAATACTCAAAAAATGATTCATTGGAAGGATTAAGTTTCGCGGGTTCCATTTCTCAGAGACCGCGAAAAGACGTTCTGGCATCTGGCGTGAAGGGGCTCTGATTTATAGCGTACGAGTTCACTCTTAGCCAGGAAAGGGGTGGCGGAAAAAGAAGTTATTGAGCACGTTCCGTAATATCCGCCCCCTTTTTCCCATCACCTGCATCTTAGTCCACTCCGAAAACGCCATTTCTATAAATTCACTAATTTAAAGAAAATAAAATCCTTAAAAAAAAAACACTCGCCTATTTTTAAAGCTTTTAAGTTTTTTTCTTCCCTTTTTTTTAAGACGAGTGCATATCACTTAAGATATAAGGAGGCACAGATTTTTCCCAGAACACGAGGAAGGCCCACTTTAACCTAATCGCTTACTAAAAGGATTCTAAAAAGTTTACGGTGCATTTGGTTAGTCTGGCAGGACGGGCTCTATGAAATAAATATCCGGCCTTTCTTAATGGTGGCGACAAAAAATTATCTTCGAATCCTTACCTTATCACCTGCCTTTTAATGGAGCTCAAATTAATAACGCGAAAAGAAATTTTATTTACACCTAAGGTTAAAAATGTTCTCACCGGAATATGTGCAATTGAACCGAGATTTCGCAATCGTCAAAGGTCCTCTCACTTAATGCGTACAGCGATTGGGAACACTTGTGCAATCGACATGACTTCCAAAAGCCTTTTTCCTTAAAAAAATAACAAAACATTTTTTTCCTCTAATCGACTGTAAGAGAATCAGCTGAAGATGTTAAAGAGAGTTTGAAGAGATTCCAATGAAAACTTCCTTAAAGAGAAGGAACAATATAGGAGGGGAAATATTAATGAGGGGGAGGTATAACGTAGGGTAAGTTTAAGGAGGGGGAAGTATAAAGGAGAGGAAGTTCAAGGATGAGGAAGTATTAAGGCGGGGAAATATAACGTACGGGAAGTTTAAGGAAGGGGGAAGTATAAATGATGGGGAGTTCACGGATGGGGAAGTATTATGGAGGGGGAAGTATTAAGGAGGAGAAGTTCAAGGAGGGAGAAGTATAGCATAGGGGAAGTTTAAGGAGGAGGGAAGTATAGCGTAGGGGAAGTTTAAGAAGGAGGGATGTATAAGGAGGGGAAGTTTAAGAAGGAGGGATGAATAAAGGAGGGGAAGTTTAAGAAGGAGGGATGATAAGGAGGGGAAGTTTAAGAAGGAGGGTGTATAAAGGAGAGGAAGTTCAAGGAGGAGGGGGGATTATAACGGAGGGGAAGTTTAAGGAGGAGGGAAGTATAAAGGTGAGGAAGTTCAAGGATGGAGAAGTTTATGGCGGGGAATATAACGTACGGGAAGTATAAGGAAGGGGAAGTATAAATGATGGGGAGTTCACGGATGGGGAAGTATTATGGAGGGGGAAGTATTAAGGAGGAGAAGTTCAAGGAGGGAGAAGTATAACATAGGGGAAGTTTTAAGGAGGAGGGAAGTATAGCGTAGGGGAAGTTTAAGAGGGAGGGATTTATAAAGGGATGAATAAAGGAGAGGAAGTTAAAGGAGGAGGGGGAAGTATAACGTAGTGGAATTTTCAGGAGGGAAGTATAACTTAGGGGAAGTTTGAGGATGGGGAAGTAAAAAGGAAGGAAGTTCAAGGAGGAGGGGGAAGTATAACGTAGGGGAATTTTGAGTGGAGGGATAAATAAAGCAGGGGAATAATTTTTTTTTTTTTTTTTTTTTTTTTTTAAAGGAGGGAAGTTTAAGAAGGAGGGGTGTATAAAGGAGAGGAAGTTAAAGGAGGAGGGGGAAGTAAAACGTAGTGGAATTTTCAGGAGGGGAAGTATAACGTAGGGGAAGTTTGAGTAGGGGGATGTATAACGTAGGGAAGTTTGAGTAGGGGGAAGTATAATGGAGGGAAGTTCAAGGATAGGAAGTATTAAGGCGGGGGAAGTAAAACGTAGGGGAAGTTTAAGGAGGAGGAAGTATAAAAGATGGGAAGTTCACGGATGGGGAAGTTTAAGGAGGGGGAAGTATAAAGGAGGGGAAATTCAAGGAGGGAGAAGTATAACATAGGGGAAGCTTAAGGAGGAGGAAAGTATAAAGGAGGGGAAATTCAAGTCGGGAGAAGTATAGCATAGGGGAAGTTTAAGGAGAAGGGAAGTATAAAGGAGGGAAAGATCAAAAAGGGGGAAGTATAGCGTAGGGGAAGTTGAAGGAGTGTGTAGTGAGTTTGAGGATGGGGAAGTATTAAGGAAGGAAGTTCAAGGAGGAGGTATAGCGTAGGGGAAGTTGAAGGAGGTGTAGTGAGTTTGAGGATGGGGAAGTATAAAGGAAGGAAGTTCAAGGAGGAGGGGGAAGTATAACGTAGGGGAAGTTTGAGTAGGGGGATGTATAACGGACGGGAAATTCAGTCGGGAGAATATAGCATAGGGGAAGTTCAAGGAGAAGGGAAGTATAAAGGAGGGAAAGATCAAAAAGGGGGAAGTATAGCGTAGGGAAGTTGAAGGAGGAGGGATGTATAAAGGGGGGGGTCGTTCAAGGAGGAGGGGGAACTATAACGAAGTGGAAGTTTGAGGAGAAGTACCTATAACGTAGGGGAAGTTTGAGGAGGGGAAGTATAAAGGAGGGGAAGTTAAAGGAGGCGGGGGAAGTAAAACGTAGGAGAAGTTAGAGTAGGGGAAAGTATAAAGGAGGGAAGTTAAAGGAGGCGGGGGAAGTAAAACGTAGGAGAAGTTAGAGTAGGGGAAAGTATAACTTTGGGGAAGTTTGAGTAGGGGGAAGTATAAAGGAGGGGAAGTTCAATTATGGGGAAGTATTAAGGAGGGGGAAGTATAAAGGATGGCAAGTTTAAGGAGGGGGAAGTATAAAGGAGGGGGAAGTACAACGTAGGATAAGTTTAAAGAGGAGTGCAGTATAAAGGCGGAAAATTCGAGGAGGGAGAAGTATAACATAGGGGAAGTTTTAGGAGGAGGGAAGTATAAAGGAGGGGAAGTTCAAGGAGGAGGGGGGATTATAACGTAGGGGAATTTTCAGGAGGAGGAGGGATTATAACGTAGGGGAAGTTTAAGGAGGGGAAGTTCAAGGAGGAGGAAGTACAAAGTGAGAGTTTTCTAAGCTTTTTTTATTCAAAATTTTTCGATGTATCAAGGTAGAAATAATGGGCTTCTGCCAAAGGGATGGCTCTCTCGCAAAGGGTGGACGTATCAAATTTCTTCCTACCTAAAAAGAAAAAACATTTTTTATTGCACCCAAAATTTGTAATAAATATAAGAAGTATTTGGCGAAAAATTGGGGGAAATCGGTTGAAAACTGTGCCCGTGAAGTGTTCCGGAAAAATGCTACGGACGGCCAGCCGGCCGTAAAGTTGAGATCGGTAAAGATCAATATTCGATTTGACCCTCCGGGGACTGAAAGACTCTTCCCCAAAAACCCGACGTGGAGGGTATCACAATATCTTCTTCAAGGATGTTAAAACACCTTTTTTGGGACGTTTTGATGCTCCTGATTTAAAACTAATCGAGCGTGGCGCATACAAAAAAGGTAAATGCCACGTTTATGAGAGACGAACTAGATCAAGTTTATTGTAGATTATGGTTGGGTGCAATAAAAAGATAAATTTGGGTGAAAAAACTTAAACCTCAGAATTCAATTAACAAGAAAATAGCGATTCGATTAAAGCAACAAAGGCTCATCAGCGCTTCCGCTTCCCGGTCCCGGACTCATCCCCCTCCTCTCCCGAAATTCGTTTCTATTATTGGATTTTAATTGGGGAACGACTCAAGGGCCCATTTAAACAAAATAATTGATTCAATTCCTAACTGGCCTAATGAACGTAGTTTGATTGACAGATGTTGTCAGTTTTAAACAAACCTTTCCTAATAGAAGAAAGAAAATATTTTCGATGACTCGTAGGAACTGACGAAATCATTGTTTTAAAGCCGCCCTTCCTCAATATTTGATGATTAACCTGGAGAGAGGGATGATAAGTTGCAACAAACTTACAGAATCGTTACGCAAGTCTTAAAAAAAAGTAGCGTCGGCCTATATATGCCAGTAATGGTTTTAAGAGCGTTTCAGTCCATCATTGCCGTTTAAAAGATGAAGGCCTTTTTTCTATTTCTCTTTTTTGCTCAAGTTTTCTGTGATAAACGCGGAGTAGGAGATTACGGTTTCGACTATGATTTCAAAACAGTGACTTTAACCAAAGAAGTAGCAGTCCCATATCCTGTGACAGTCGAAAAAAGGTACCGTACCCAGTCCACGTGCCAGTCGACCGTCCAGTGCCAGTACACGTGCCCAAACCGTACCCGGTCACCGTGGAAAGAAAAGTCCCTTACCCCGTAAAAGTGTACGTACCGCAGCCATATCCAGTCGAAAAGAAAATCCACGTGCCCTACAAAGTTCCATATGATGTCCCACGGCCGTATCATGTCGAAAAGCCTGTTCCAGTCTACGTCGAAAAGAAGGTACACGTACCAGTCATCAAGCATATACCAGTACCAGTCAAAGTGCCTTACGACGTACCTAAACCGTACCACGTACACGTACCTGTCGAAAAGAAAGTACCGTACTACGTCGAAAAGCCATATCCTGTCGAAGTAAAAGTCCCCGTCGACAGACCCTACAAAGTCTACATTCCAAAACCGTACAAGGTGGAAGTCGAAAAACCATACCCGGTCACCGTCGAAAAGAAAGTACCCTACGAAGTCAAAGTACCCGAATACGTAAAAGTACCCGTTCCAGTCCACGTCTACAAGCATGAACCAGTCCACATACCAGTCCACGAGCATCATTACTAATAAAATCCTTCTTTACATCATTTTTTTTCTTTATTCTCCCCTATTTTATCTATTTATACCGGATTTACGGTTTGCTATTAAGAGGTGAAATGTAGCAAAGACGTCTTTCATGTGGGTGAAACGGGCCCTTGATATATGCTCTCCTTCCGCCATCAATTAGCCGCAAACACGCGTTTTCAAACTCTCAAAAGTGGGGAATGAGTTATGATTTTGGAAAGGGTTTTTTTTAAACGTTAAATGACACCTATCGAGGGAAAAAGGGGTTCCAAATAGTTTTTTGAATATATAAAACTTATGGTTTAGTATTCTGAGACTTTTAATGTGTGTCTAATGAGGCACGAAACTCTTTTTTTCAATTGGAAATACGAGTATCCTCTTAAATCATACAGAAGTTGAAGCCAAATATCTTTTTTTTTTTTCTGTCAAATTATGGTTTATGAATTATCATCTTTCACTTGTTTGAAGAGCTTCCAACGAAACTTCCTTAAACAGAAGGAAGGAGGGGGAAGTATAAGGGAGGGGAAGTATAACGGAGGAGGATTTTTTTTTCGACAAATTTTCTGATTTTTTTTTTTTAATTTTCTAAGTTTTTGTTTAATTTTCCGAGTTTTAACTTCCTTAAAGAAGTTATTGCGATACCCTCGACGTCGGGTTTTGGGGAAGGGTCTTCCAGACCCCGGAGGGTCAAATCGAATATTGATCTTTACCGATCTCAACTTTGTCTGTGGTGCCGGCCGGCCGTCCGTAGCATTTTTTCCGGAACACTTTACGGCCACAGTTTTCATCCGATTTTCACCAAATTTTTACACAAATTTCTTTAGCCGGTGAAGAAGAATGTAACGAGGGGGATTTTTGAATTTCGAAAAAATGGCGGAGATATGTCTGTTTGAAATTTTAAAAAATTCGCTGCGGCCGAACCGTTAATCCGATTTTCACGAAATTTTCACCAATTACTCCTTATATTTTTAAGAATTTTTGGTGCAAAAAATTGCCACTTTTTAATTACTATTTTTATTAGTAGGGAGAAATTTCGTACTTCTACCCTTTACGAGAGGCACATCCCTAGGCCAAAGAGCCCATTATTTCTACCTTGACACTTAAAAATTTTTCGAAAAAAAGAACTTAGAAAATTTAAAAAAAAAAAAAAGAAAAGAAAAAGAAAGAAAAAAACCCGGAAAATTTTTCGAAAAAAAAAATTTTTTTTTTACAAAAAAAACTTAGAAAATTTTTCGAAAAAAGAACTTAGAAAATTTTTCGAAAAAAAAAAAAAAAAAAAGGAAAACCCGGAAAATTTTTCGAAAAAAAAAAGGAAAACCCGGAAATTTTTCGAAAAAAAAAACTGAAAATTTTTCGAAAAAAAAAAAAAAAAAAAAACCCGGAAAATTTTTCGAAAAAAAGAACTTAGAAAATTTTTCGAAAAAAAAAAAAAAAGGAAAACCCGGAAAATTTTTCGAAAAAAAAAAAAAAAAAAAAAAAAAAAAAAGGAAAACCGGGAAAATTTTTCGAAAAAAAAAAAAAGGAAAACCCGGAAAATTTTTATACTTTCCCTCCCTACTACATCCCCTTCCTTTATACTTCCTACTCCGTTATACTTCCCACTCCGTTATACTTCCCACTCCGTTATACTTCCCACTCCGTTATACTTCCCCCTCCGTTATACTTCCCCCTCCGTTATACTTCCCCCTCCGTTATACTTCCCCCTCCGTTATACTTCCCCCTCCGTTATACTTCCCCTCCCATATACTTCCCCCTCCGTTATAATTCCCCCTCCTAATTGTTACTTCTCTTTAAGGAAGTTCCCGTCGGGGCCAGCTCCAGACCAGTACTTTTTTTTAAATTTGCGCTTTTTTTCCCCAAAAATTTTCTAAGTTCTTTTTTTTCGAAATTTTTTTTGGTAAAATAATTGTAATGGTAAAAATAATTGGATTTTTACCCAAGGGAATGGGCCTCTCTTGCAAAAGGTGAAAGAATCAAATTTCTCCCTATTAAAAAACTAAAAAAAAAAATTTTATATTACCTACACCAAAGATTTTTCAAAATTACAAGGAGTAATTGGTTACAATTTGGTGAAAATCGGACCAACGGTTCGCCGCAGCGACGGCCGGCCGAACCATTTTTCCAGAATACTTATGGCCACAGTTTTCCTCCGGATTTTCACCAAATTTTCACACAAATTTCTTTAGCTGAGCAAGAATGTACCGAGGGCGACTTTTGAATTTCGAAAAAATGGCGGAGATATGTCTGTTTGAAAAAAAATTCGCTTCGGCCGAACCGTTGGTCCGATTTTCACCAAATTTTCTCCAATTACTCCTTATATTTTTTAAGAATTTTCGGTGTAAAAAAAATTATCATTTTAGTAGGGAGAAATTGTATACTTCCACCCCTTACGAGAGGGACCTCCCTTGGGCAAAAATCCCATTATTTCTACCTGATGCTTAAAAACTTTGAAAATTTAAAAAAAAAACAGAAGAAACTCTTCCCCCTCCGTTTACTTCCCCTTGTACTTCCCCTCCCTTATACCCTTATTCCTCCCCCTTCGTTATACATCCCCTCTTTGTACTCCCCCTCCTATATTTTCACTTTTCTTAAAGGAAGTTTTTGTTGGAAGCTCTTCAAACTAGTACTTTTTTTCATTCCACTGTTTTAAGTGCCAATACCTGTTACTTCTCCCCAGCCGAAGAAATTACCTAAATTTATGGCGTTTTTAACGCTTTTATGTCAAGGAGCACCATGTAAACCTAAAAAGGTAACCCTATTTTGTACTCTTTCTATCAGAAAACGTCATTTCGACTCCTTACTAATTTTTTTTTCTTTTGTAGGATGCGTAGGAACACTTGAAAACAATCTTCGTATTGATCATATCATTCCCCCTTTTCTCATGAGCTTAAAACGCGTCTTAAGGCTCTCGAAAATGGATAAAGAAGAGTGGAAGAGCTAAATGTCGCGTTCCCACTCCACAGTTTTTATCCAGGCTCAAAGTACTTCTCGAGACCTCTAGAGGGAGATTACAGGACACTCGTCCTCAGGGGCCCCTCTCCTATCTTAAATGCAAATCGGCGCACTTCAAAAAAATGAAACAACGGAAGAAAGAAACGTTATTTTAAAAGAGCACTTTTACATCTTTACCTGAATAAGGAATTAGGGTGAGCGGATTTGACAAAAGACGCAGATGCTCTTCTTGACTCTTTCTCTGCAAACAAAACCCTCTCTTCGGTGTGAACTGTTGCGTTAAACGCAATCTTTTAACACATGTTGCCCGGTTTATTTAGGTAGGGTCCTCTTTGAAAACTATCCGAGGAGCTACTACAATAGAAAGCTATCATTACAAAAATAAACACCATTTTTGTGTCTTTGCAACCAAGGTTTTTCAGCATTTAGGCCAAAACGCATTTTGGAAACTAAAATGTTAAATGTCAAATGTTTTTAAAAAACGTCAAATTTTAGCGTTTTTCGCGCTAAAATCCGTTAAAATCTAATTATGATAGTTGGAAACTTCGGATAAAAAGAAGTGGAATTAAAAAAAATGAGTTTCTTAGGTCGATTTTAACGGATTTTAGCGTGAAAACGCTAAAATTTGACATGTTTTTAAGATTTCAAAAATGGTTATATGATTAGTCAAATATCAACTTGTAATTTTTCGTAGATTACGAATCTGGTTATCATTTAAAATAACGAAGTTAATGTCGCTCTGGGACACCCTGTAGGTACATCAAAATCAAACTTCATTTATTGCAATCAATTCTTCGCGAAAAAACAAGCATAATGGCATATGGCATAAGAGAAGAACAATATAGGAGGGGGAAGTATATAGGAGGGGAAGTATAACGGAGGGACGTAAAACGGGGGGGAGTATGTGGGAGGTGAAGTATAACAGAGAGGGAAGTATAACAGAGGGGGAAGTATAACAGGGGGAAGTTTAAGGAAACGAAAGTATAACGAAGGGAGGGAAAGTATAAAGGAGGGAAAGAATAAGGGAGGGGGAAGTTTTTTTTTTTTCGAAAAATTTGTTAAGTTTTTTTTTTAAAATTTTCTAAGTTTTTTTCCTGAAATTTTCCGGGTTTTTATTATTATTTTTTTTTCGATAATTTTTCCAAGTGTCAAGGTAGAAATAATGGCCTCTTGGCAAGGGATGTGCCTCTCGTAATGGGTAGATGAAATTGAAGTATTAAACTAAAAAAAAATAATAATAAAAAAGTGGCAATTTTTTTGCACCAAAAATTCTTAAAAATATAAGGAGTAATCGGTGAAAATTTGGTGAAAATCGGTCCAACGGTCGGCCGCAGCGAATTTTTTAAAATTTCAAACAGACTATCTCCGCCATTTTTTCGAAATTCAAAAATCGTCTCTTCTTCACCGGCTAAAGTTTGTGTGAAAAGGTGAAAATCGGAAGAAAACTGTGGCCGTAAAGTGTTCCGGAAAAAAATGCAACGGCCGGCCGGACGGACAGACAAAGTCGAGATCCATATTCGAATTTATCCTCCGGGGTCTGGAAGACCCTTCCCCAAAAATCCGACGTGGAGGTATTACAACAAGCATAATGCCATCGAATAGTCTCAAAAATGTAGTTTTTATTCGAAATAACGAAGTTAGGTTATGTTGGGGGCCCTGTATATCCAAACGCATTTTAAACTACACCACCAAATTCTTTGATTTACATTAAGGGGGGCTAAAATTTAACTTTTCTTCATAAAACCACTTTTAACGCTCTCTCAGTGTCTCCGGACACCCCGTAAATAAATCCCTTTTTTGCGCATTTTGAAAAATTGTTATTGCTCAATACGTAAATGGTCTAAGATAAACCATTGTTGTAGACTAGAGCTTCTGGAGCTGGAAGTTGGGCAGCTAGTATCCTTATTGCGAGTCTGCAGGTAGCAGTAGCACTCTTGTCGCCCAAACGGAAGGAACCTCCCATCATTCACCAAAAAATCTTCTTTATACAAAATTAAATTTATTGGAGGTTCCCCTTTCCCATCGAGTAGGGAGATATTTGGGCTGTTCGCGCACGTTTCGTTTAGACAGCGGAGAAGACTTCCATCTACCTCAATACTCATAAATTTGGCTGTCGAGCTCAAATGACCTACAAATTTTTTTTCTTTTCTTATTTTAAAGTTCGGTTCCTTTGTGGGAAGAAGAAAAATAATTGAGGGGGGGGTTGAAGCCATTTCACGGTGGTGACCCTACCGGGCAGGTAGCCCTCGTTTCATTAGAGTAGAAGAGCGCACCTGGTCCGCCGAGTGGGATAACATCTTGGAAGAATCCATTATGCAACCTAACGGAGGGGGTAACGCGATACTTCTATTCTCGTCCTAAAAATCTTGGACGTAAAAAAAGGAAAAAAAGTCCTGAAAGAAATGGGTGAAGGCGTTTATTCACTGTCGACTCGGGTTTCGCTTGTCAACGGCGACGTCATATGAAAGGACGTTTTCTGAACGGGTTTGACACACGGGACTCCCCTCGCTGTAGTTTTTAAAAAAGACCTAAACAACCTTCGGAAATTATTTTTTTTTTTTAAAAGTTCTATCAAATCACCTACAGAGCATGAAGATCTTACAGCTGTTTTTTTCGGACAGTGCGGACAATGATGAAAGATATACGAAGATAAAATTACGAACCTCAAGGCCATCGCTGTAAAAACCGACAATGAAGTAAAAACACTGCTGTAAAAACCTGCTGTAAAACCCGCTTTAAAAAACCTGCTGTAAAAACCATCGCTGTAAAAACCTGCTGTAAAAACCATCGCGGTAAAACCGACAATGCTGTAAAAACACTGCTGTAAAAAACCGACAATGCTGTTGTCGGGGCCGAAACACTCCTAAATCTAGTCGTGTTATTCGGACTCCCGCTCCATTAATTGGAGCAAGTTGAAATTTGCCGGAGTTAGGAAGGTTGGAATAAAACTAATATTAACAAGAAACTAAACTCTTAATTTATTGAAAATAAGCAAAAACAATGAATCGATCGATTTTTATATTGGCAGAAGGCCTTACAAATTTTAACGTTTAAATTGGTCTGACCTTGTCGAAGAACACATCGATTTCGTCGAAGGCGTGAACAGCTCCGTATTCACTGGTACGAACCGGCTCTTCGTAGTGGCTCCTTCGTTCTTCGGTCTTCCTATAACCCTCCTCTTCGATCTTCTTGTAGTCTATGGTGAACCTTCTTCTGATATAGCCTTGACGAAATTTCTTCTGGCGCCAATTCGCATTCACGGACGTACGGGTTTACTCTCTTCGCTCTCTCTACGCCTACTGCCTTCCTCTTCCTCGCTTCGCTCCTCTCCTCGCCCTCCGATCCACATCCGACACAAACAAAATTATCTATCGCTTTAAAACCCTCTTACGTTCGATCAAAAAAAAAGGAAAACAAAATTCAAAATAATATTTTTTCTCTTTAAAACGGCTTCAACAGCTGTAAAACCGGACAATGCGGACATGATGAAAGATATACGAAGATAAAATTACGAACCTCGAGGCCATCGCAGTAAAAACCGCTGTAAGAACCTCGAGGCCATCGCTGTAAGCTCCATCGTTTTTTGCACACTAGTCGAAGAATTGCAAACCTTCATTGGAGATAGTGGGGCTATCGGTACTATTACCGTCTAGGTTAAAAATCGCATTTGGGGAGGTTATGTTTTTTGCGGTTTCTCTCCAGGATTTTCCCGTCAAATCGACACTTTGATGTTCTTGAGTAATTTAGAGCGGCCTCGTTTTGTTTTTTTCAGACGCTTAGAACTTTTTCAATCTAAAAACTTTAAAAAGTTTTGAAGGAACGATTGGAAGTCTGTTAAAGACTCGTATCTCGCACGTAAACTACCGCAAACCCACGAATTTCTTCGAAAAAAAAAAAAACACTTAAACTCTATTTTCGCTTTTAACTTGTTTCTCTTTGTTTGTTCTTACTTGACATGAGATGATGAATCGTCAGGTTTTCTTGTCGGGTGCGAGTTTTCTCTTTAACCCCCTTTTCTCGGCACCCTCAGACAAAAGCTTACAAATGATAACGTCATATGACTAATGTTGTTTGCTTCACTTGGCATATTAAACATTTTCGGAGTCGACATGAATATATTAAGATTGTTTTACCCAAGTTCTTACGGGGTCATTATTTAAATCTGAAAGCGACCGCAGCCCCCTTTGTTTCATTTGCCAAACTTTCCTTTTCAACGCGACCGCATCCACTGTATTTTCGAAGTCGACAAACGAGAGAAGAAGAGGGGAATCATAAATTTTCTCAGTTTTAGTTTCGACCGAAAACAATATCAAGCCAAAAAAAAATTGGGAACAAAAAAATTTCTCGTATTAGGTAGATCATTTTGGAGTTGGATGAATAATGATAGATGAAATGGCCGGTTCTGGCCCAGTGGAGGAGGTGGAGAAAATGTTGCATAGTCAGCAGTTCGCCGCTCCTTTAAAACCTATCGAAGTCGGTAATTTTTTTGCCGAAAACTCGAGAAAAACAACAAAAACTCCCCAAAGAAGGGAGTTTTTCGATCAAAAATGTAAACTAGGGTCGCTCAAGATTTTCCTGATTCATCGCTATTTGATAAAAAAACTATTCTTACTTCATAAAACGGACGTTGTGAAGTTCTTATCGTTTAATCGATTTACTCTGTTAGTTTTAAAGCGGATTTTCAAATTTAAAAAGAGCTCATGTTAATGATAAAATTGCAATATGCGTTTTGAAACTTTAAAAAAGGCGGTTGGGAAGAGATTCATTGTTTTTCCAGGATGTAGTTACATGAGGCAACTCGGAAAGTTATAGAAGCAAGAAAAACGACGGCGGCCGCCGGATTGTGCAACGCAAACACGCCCGAGATATAAAAACCATTGTCCCGCCAACAAACCGTGTCAGTTTCAAAAGTGCAGTGGAAAAATGAAATCTCTTTTTTCATATTTCTTTTCGTCTTCGCCAACGGAGAGGAGGCCAAAAAGGAAGAGAAGAAAGACAAACGAGGGCTCTCCGACTTCGGCTATGGAGATTTCGGTCATGGAGATTTCGGCCACGAACACGAAAAAGTGAAGACGATCACAATAACCAAGGAGGTCAAAGTCCCATATCCAGTAACTGTGGAAAAAAAGGTACCTTACCCAGTCCACGTGCCAGTCGACCGCCCAGTACCAGTACACGTGCCCAAACCATACCCGGTCACCGTCGAAAAGAAAGTCCCATACCCGGTTAAAGTTCACGTCCCACAACCTTACCCAGTGGAAAAGAAAATCCCAGTACCTGTCAAAGTCCCGTACGACGTCCCTCGCCCCTATCATGTCGAAAAACCCGTTCCCTACATCGTCGAAAAGAAAGTTCCAGTACCAGTCATCAAACACATCCCAGTACCAGTCAAAGTGCCTTACGACGTACCTAAACCGTACACCGTCCACGTACCAGTCGAAAAGAAAGTTCCATACTACGTCGAAAAGCCGGTCCCTTACGAAGTGAAAGTCCCCGTCGACAGACCCTACAAGTCTACGTTCCTAAACCCTACAAAGTCGAAGTCGAAAAGCCATACCCGGTCACCGTCGAAAAGAAAGTACCCTACGAAGTCAAAGTACCCGAATACGTAAAAGTACCCGTTCCTGTCTACGTCCACAAACATGAACATCATGACCATCACGGACATCATTTTTAATGTACATGTTTTTTAAATTTATTATCTCTGTGATAAAAGCTTTATAATAATAATTTTTACAAGTGCCTAACTTTAAATTATTACCCTAACAACGCCAAAAAATGTCAACTCACATAAAAATTTTATTGACCATGATCGGTTTCGGCTTCATTAAAAAGCCATCACCAGGTGCTGTTTTAATTTTAGTCAAACATTAAATGAAATTTTGAAATAATTTTGAAGAAAGACAATATTCTTTGACCATTTTGACCAACCAGGTTTAGGTATTAGGAAAGCAAAAATTTCGATTTAAACACCACCTGATGTTGGCTTTTTATTGAAGCCGAAACCGGTCGTGGTCAATAAAATCTTTTTGCGGTTTCCGTCAGGCTCGCGATGTCTTCCTACATTATCAACTTTGATTTTAACTTATAAAGGAGGACTCCGTCTGATAAATCGTTTCTGAGCAGTAGGTAGCACTCAACGTGCAAATAAAGTAGGGAGAAATTTTGGGTTACCTCCCCTGTTCCGTGTGGTCTGACTCGGCGAAGACTTTCACTTTTTCTACCTTGATAAAAGTTTTTAACTTCCTAAAAGAAAAGTAATTGTGACACCCTGCATCGTACATATCGTCTTCCAGATCATTTTGTACACCTAGTAGTTCATTTTTTCAAAATTTTGAACATTTTAGGCGTTAAAGTCCATCAAAAGTTGACCTTCTCCGTGTAAGAAGGTTATTGGAAGTATAACCGTTAAGAAGGTTAATTTTTAAAGGCTTGTAAATCGTAAACCGTTACAGATATTGAAAAAATGCACTAAATAAAATCAGTTGGAAATTTAATTCTCTTTAATTTTATCATATTCATTTTTTCTCTAGGACGCACTGTTTTCAAGATAATTTATTTAAAAAAAATTATTTTCCGAAAATGTTGCATCCTAGAAAAAATAATTACATAAGTGCAAACTTATAGAAAATTAAATTTCCTACAATTTTTATTTTTTTTTTTTAATTGTATTAAGCCCAGGGCTTGTTACAAAGGGGGAGGGGATCAGACCCAGGCGGGGGCTTTCGCCATAATGCCATGGCGCCCTTTTGGGCCAACTACCAGAGTAGTGGCCTAACTAAATTATCCACAGATTTTGTAGAGGGATATTTTTAATTGGAATTTTACTTCCAACCAAAAATCCCTATACCCAACCTGGGATCGAACCCCGGTCTTCCGTGGTGTGAGTCAGAGACTGAACCCCCCAGCCACGGAGCCGGTTACAATTTTTATTTATTAGGTGTACAAAATGAAACTTAGCCACAGGGTAAATTTGAATTTTGTAGATTTTAGCCGAGTTTCATTTTGTACACCTAGTAGTACATTTTTTCAAAATTTTGAACTTTTAGGCGTTAAAGTCAATCAAAAGTTGACCTTCTCCGTGTAAGAAGGTTATTGAAGTATAACCATTAAGAAGGTTAATTTTTAAAGGCTTGTAAATCGTAAACCGTTACAGATATTGGAAAAATGCACTAAATAAAATCAGTTGGAAATTCAATTCTCTTTAATTTTTATTCTATTCATTTTTTCTCTAGGACGCACTGTTTTCAAGATAAATTCATTTCAAAAAAATTATTTTCCGAAAATGGTGCAACCTAGAAAAAAATAATTAAGTGCAAATTTATAGAGAATTAAATCTCCTACAAGTTTTATTTATTAGGTGTACAAAATGAAACTCAGCCACAGGTAAATTTGAATTTTGTAGATTTTAGCCGAGTTTCATTTTGTACACCTGATAAAACTAACCTAACAAACATAACCTAACAAATTTGTTAATAATGCTAATCTCTATTAAAGTTATCAGTTAATAATTAACCTTAATTAAGTTAACCATTAATATGTTTAGAATGTCTCGATCATGATAATTATTCATCAAAACATCTAATAAATCGTCATTTTCATCGCCAAAATCCTCCTTTTCAAAACTCATTTTTGGATGTTGTCCCATCGATCTCCAGCTCCGCCCCTTCCGTGTTAATTTATATTCTCACCCCTTAATTCTCAGGTGTCATCCCCAAATTTATTCATTATTCCAGAACGATTATTGAGGAGGAAAAAAAATGTCGGTTTTTTCCCTTTATTTGCTTGAGGGTGGCCCCGATACAAACAGTGCTTCTTCGTTAGGGCTATTGTGCCCTAACCATAGGGGCCCCTCCCACATTTTCCTTCGTCGAAAACAAAAAAAGTCATGATTAAACGTAAATTTTTTATTATGATTAACAAAAGTACTAGTTTGAAGCGCCTCCAACGAAAACTTCCTAAAAGAAGTAAAATATAGGGGGGGTCGTACAACGGAGGGGGAAGTACAAGGGAGGGGAAGTTAACGGAGGGGAAAACAAAAGGAGGGGAAGTATTACGGAGGATGTATAAAGGAGGGGAAGTGTAAAGGAGAGGAAGTCTAAAGGAGGGGAATCTACTTAGGAGGGGAGGTATAACGGAGGAGGAAACTAAAAGGAGGGGAAGTATAACGGAGGAGGAAACTAAAGGGAGGGGAAGTATAACGGATTGGAAAACTACAAAGAAATGGAAAGTTTTTTTTTTTTTTTTTTTTTTTTTCGAAAAATTATCTATTTTTTTTTAAATGTGCAGTGGAAAAGGAGGGGAAATATAAGGGAGGCGAAGTATAATGGAAGGGAAGTATAAAGAAGAGGTAGTATAAAGGAGGGGAAGTTTAACGGAGGGGGAAACTACAGAGGAGGGGAAGTATAACGGAGGAGGAAACTAAAAGGAGGGAAGTATAACGGAGGAGGAAACTAAAGGAGGGGAAGTATAACGGAGGAGGAAACTAAAAGGAGGGGAAGTATAACGGAGGAGAAAACTAAAGGAGGGGAAGTATAACGGAGGAGGAAACTAAAAGGAGGGGAAGTATAACGGAGGAGGAAACTAAAAGGAGGGGAAGTATAACGGAGGAGGAAACTAAAGGGAGGGGAAGTATAACGGATGGAAACTACAAGAAAAGAAAGTTTTTTTTTTCGAAAAATTATATATGTTTTTTTTAAATGTGCAGTGGAAAAGGAGGGGAAATATAAGGGAGGGAAGTATAAAGGAGAGGTAGTATAAAGGAGGGAAGTTTAACGAGGGGAAACTAAAGGAGGGGAAGTATAACGGAGGAGGAAACTAAAAGGAGGGGAAGTATAACGGAGGAGAAACTAAAGGAGGGAAGTATAACGGAGGAGGAAACTAAAGGGAGGGGAAGTATAACGGATTGGGAAACTACAATGAAAAGGAAAGTTTTTTTTTTTCGAAAAATTATATATGTTTTTTTAAATATGCAGTGGAAAAGGAGGGGAAATATAAGGGAGGGGAAGTATAAAGGAGAGGTAGTATAAAGGAGGGGAAGTTTAACGGAGGGGGAAACTATTGGAGGGGAAGTATACGGAGGTGGAAACTAAAAGGAGAGGAAGTATAACGGATTGAGAAACTACAAAGAGGGGGAAGTTTTATTTTTTTTTTTTTTTTCGAAAAATTATCTAAGTTCTCTTTTTTAAATGTGCAGTGGAAAAGGAGGGGAAATATAAGGAGGTGAAGTATAATGGAGGGGAAGTATAAAGGAGAGGAAGTACAAAGGAAGGGAAGTGTAACGGAGGGGGAAACTACATAGGAGGGGAAGTATAACGGATTGAGAAACTACAAAGGAGGGGGAAGTTTTATGTTGTTTTTTTGTTTCGAAAATTATCTAAGTTCTCTTTTTTAAACGCGCAGTTTTTTTTTCCGAAAATTTTTTAAGTATCGAGGTAGTAATAACGGGATTTTACCCTAGGGAGGTCCCTCTCGTAACGGGTGGAATTATGAAATTTCTCCCTACTAAAATGATAATTAATGTAAAAAAATTTTTCTACACCAAAAATTCTTAAAAATATAAGGAGTAATTGGTGAAAATCGGACCAATAGTTCGGCCGCAGCGAATTTTTTAAAATTTCAAAGACAAATAGCCGCTATTTTTCGAAATTAAAAATCACCTCGTTACATTCTTGTACACCGGCTATAGAATTTGGGTGAAAATCGGTTGAAAACTGTGGCCGTATAGTTTTCCGGAAAAATGGTACGGCCGGCCGGAACCACAGACAAAGTGTAGACCGGTATTTGACCCTCCGGGGTCTGGAAGACCCTTCCCCAAAAACCCGACGTGGAGGGTATAACTAACTTCTGTACGGAAGTTAAAATCATCTCTCATCTCTGTTCCAACTCAGTTATTGAAACAGTTCTGTTTTAAGCGGTCGCAGTTAACCCTAATTGATGTCTTTATCCATAAAGCATATAAATAATCGAAAGCGTATATGAACATAAAAGCCACCGTTTTATATTTTTCGGTCGGATGAATCCCGTATAAAAAAAGCGTGAAAGTCAAGGCCCGCTTCAGTTCAAAGTGAGCGATGGGGCCGCTTTTGTTTTTTGTGTTTTCAGTGTTTGTGGCGTCTGCTGCAGAAAATGTGACGGTCACTACATACAAACCGATTTGGCGAAAACAGCAGAAAAAAGGGAAGATGAAGTTCGGGTGATAACAAAGAATACCAGTTCGTTATCCGGTCACGTCGAAAAGAAAGTTCCAGTACCAGTCAAAGTCGAAGTCGATCGTCCAGTGCCAGTTCACGTTCCTAAGCCTTATCCGGTCCACGTCGAAAAGAAAGTTCCAGTACCAGTCAAAGTGTTTGTGCCGAAGCCCTACCCAGTCGAAAAGAAAATCCCCGTCCCTGTCAAAGTCCCCGTTGAGGTCCCACGGCCTTATCATGTCGAAAGCCAGTGCCGGTCTACGTCGAAAAAAAAGTTCCAGTACCAGTCATCAAAAACGTGCCAGTACCTATAAAAGTACCAGTCGAAGTACCTAAGCCGTATAAGGTCCCAGTGACTGTTGAAAAACACGTTCCTTATTTTGTCGAAAAGCCTTATCCCGTTGAAGTCCCTGTTACTGTCGAAAAGCACTACCCAGTACCAGTGCCAAACCGTACCCTGTATCTGTCGAAAAGCCTTATCCTGTCGAAGTCGAAAAAAAAGTCCCATATCAAGTTAAAGTCACTGAATACGTTAAAATCCCGGTTCCTTTCTACTACAGAAGCCCTCAGCCCGTCGAAGACGTCCACGGTTCACACTCAGAACCTCAAGAAACCGTCCAAACGCCCAAAGTCCGCACTCCGTACATCTACGACCCTAGAATCCAAAATCGACAAATGAAAAAGCGAGAAAACCCCCAAAGGCGTCCCAGGAGGCCGGAAATCCCGTTTAAAAGACACCCAGGACAAAACTACAGAAATATCAAAAAGAAAAACAAAAAGCCAAAAAATAACAAAATTAAAAATTATGAAAATGAAGAAGAAAACGTATTTACATACCTTCGAGCTCCAAAAGAAGAAAAGAAAACTCAATTAAATCATGAAAAAAAGCTAAACTATCGACAAGTTCAAAATTATAACGAGGATTCTTCAAACTATGATCAAAGCCATCGTCAAGTTCAAAACTATGACCATAATCCAGTAAACTATGATCAAAATCATCGTCAAATCCAAAACTACGATCGAAATCCAATAAACTATGAACAAAATCATCGTCAAGTTCAAAACTACGACCACAATCCAGTAAACTATGATCAAAATCATCGTCAAAACTACGATCAGAATCCAGTAAACTATGATCAAAATCATCGCCAAGTTCAAAACTACGATCAGAATCCAATAAACTATGATCAAAATCATCGTCAAGTTGAAAACTATGAACAGAATCATCGTCAAGTACAAAATTATGATCAACCTCAAAAGAACCATCGACAAAACTACGATCAAAACAAACTTAACGAACTAAAATTAAAAAATTATGACCAAAGCGAACTAAACAACGAAAAAAACTTTGCACAGAACCATCAAGAGAATAATTACCGCAATTTAGACGACTATACTCACGTAAAATATGAAAATGATCAAAACTACCATGATAGTAAAACAAGGAGTTTTTACGGCGAGACGCCCAAAAATGAAGAAGATTTGAAAGATTTTAGGGTAAACGCCGATTATTTGAACCGTGAGCTTTATAGGACGAATCGAAGCCCTGAAAATCATGAAGTCGTCGACTTCCAAAGCCACCTCAAGAGTTACCACAGCCAAATACAAGATTACAAAAGCCAGCATATAAATTACGAAAGGGAACAGCAAAAAAAGGGAAAAAGGAGCAAAAAGAGGCCACAGACTGATTGAAAAACTGGATGATAATAGAAAATAGGGAAAAATCGACTGTAAAACGCCTGGTGCATTATTAAAGGTTTTTGTTATTTAAAATAATTTTGTTTATTTTTTGTAAAATAATAAATATTTTCAACTTTAAAAAAGTACTAGTTTGAAGAGCTTCCATCGAAAACTTCCTTAAAGATAAGTAAAATATAGGGGGGGGGGGTATAAAGGGGGAAGTATAACGGAAGTAGGAAGAAGGGGAAGTATAACGGAGGGGGAAGTTGTTTTGTTTGTTTTTTTTTCAAAAATTTTTTTTAACAGTTTTTTACTTATTGTAAAATTTTCTAAGTTTTTTTTTTTTTTTTTTTTTTTTTTTTTTTTCGAAAATTACCAAATTTTCATCAATTTATTACTCATAATATTTTAAAGAAATTTTGTTGAAAAAAAAATCATTTTTTTAACAATAATAATTATTATCAGCTGGGTAGGGAGAAATTTACCACTTCCACCCGCTACGAGAGGGACCTCTCTTGGGCAAAAATCCCATTATTTCTACCTTGATACTTGGAAAAACTATCGAAAAAAAACTTAGAAAAATTAGTTTGAAAAAAAAAACTCCTCCTTCCGTTATACTTTCCCTCCTTTATACTTCCCCTCCATTATACTTCCATCTCCGCTATACTTCCATCGAAAAAAAACTTTGAAAATTTTTTGAAAAAAAAAAAGAAAAAAACTTAGAATGCTTTAAAAAAAATAAAAACTTAGAAAATTAAAAAAAAAGAAAGAAAGAAGAAAAAAAAAGTTCTCCCTCCGTTATACTTCCCCTCCACTATACTTCCCCCTCCGTTATACCCCTCCCTTTTTCTTCTCTCCTTTATACTTCCTCCGCCGTTATACTTACCCTCCTTTATACTACCTCCTATATTTTTACTTCTCTTGAAGGAAGTTTTCGTTGGAAGCTCTTCAAACTAGTACTTTTTTCTAAGTTTTGAATTGAAAAAAAATTTTTTTAATATTTTAATCTTATTGTTTTATTCTTAAGTGCTTCTAAGATCCCTGAAATCTACTTTTTTTCCTCCAAAAAAGGGGGAAGAAAACCGTTAAGTGGTGTGAAAAAATGTCTTTTTTTTAAGGGTTGGAGAGGTTAAAGTGACATTTCGGTATCGCGACCTTAATACTTCATTCCACTCGGTAGGTTCTTCCACTCTTCAAAGAGCACGTCGCCGTTTTATGATTTTTAAGGGCGAAATTTACACACAAAAAAATGTTTAATTAAAAACAATTTTTTTTTTCTTTATTCCTCTTTTAAAAAGGGGAAAGTGTGTAATTGTTTCGTACAATTATTGTCAGGTGTGTTTCGTTTTAATTTTGGTCCGAAGGAGCGGAACAATTTTTTACATAATTGGCCCTTTTCCCCTTCTCGCCTTTTTCTTCGTCGAACAAATGCAACCGACTGAAAAATGAAGAAAAACTTTTTTTTTCTTTCATTTTTCTAGACAATATGATAGTTTAGAATTATTTTTAATTAGTTTTTTTTTTGTTCTATTTGTGCAAAATAACATCATTATTTTTTATTTTAAATAGTTCGATAACATATAACTATAACGTAACCGTAATTTGGAGCAATAAACTTTGTGACTGAGTTTTAATTGGGTCGTTATGCAATTCGTGTAACGAAGTACATACTTATTATTTATTATTTACGATCCTTGAAAATGTTACGTTTCGAAATGTCGTTTTCCGAGTTGAAATTCTCGGATTTTGTCTTTTACGAGAATTTCATGAGGATTTTGAGCCAAAAGGGGATTATTAAATGATAGATTGAGGACGTTGTCAAGTGTCAGATTTAATGGATTGAGTAAATTTACATGGCGGATTGATGTTGTGATGCTTTAGCGGATCCTTTTCTATAGAAAATATTATTTTGAAATCAAGAAGGCAGTGGGGAAAAACAGCGAAATATCAAGGCTAAAAAGTTTACATAGTTTGAAGAGCTTCCTACGAAAACTTCCTTAAGAGAAGGAACAATTGGGGGGGGGGGGGGCTGAGAAAGGGGAAGTATTGAGGGGGGGAAGTATAATGGAGGGAAAGTATTAGGGAGTGAATTAAAAGGAAGGGAAGTATAGAGGAGGGGGAAGTAAGACGGAGGGAAAATATTGAAGAGAGGGAAGTATAAGGAAGGGAAAGTATTGAGGAGGGGTAAATACAAAGGAGGGGAAATACAGAGGAAGGGAAGTATGACGGAGGGAAGGTATAGAAGAGGGGGAAGTATAAGGAAAAGAAAATTATTGAGGATGGGGCGGTAGGTACTGAAGAGGGGGAAGTATAACGAAGGGAAAATATTGAGGTGGGGGTGGTATGAAGAGGGGGAAGTATAACGGAAGGAAAGTATAAGTATTGAGGATTGGGTAGTTGGTATTGAAGAGGGGGAAGTATAACAGAGGGAAAGTATTGAGGAGGGGGAAGTATAAAAGAGGGAAAGTTTTGAGGAGGGGGAAGTATAAAAGAGGGGATATATAGAGGAAATTTTCAGCGAGAATATGGCTCATTTAGCCCATTTTTCTTGGGTCAATGGTTCATTTAGAGTATTTAGACTATTTCCCTTGAGTAAATGGCTATTTCATCCAATTTTCTACGAGTCTATGGCTCATTTAGCCTATTTTCTACGAGTCTATGGCTCATTTAGCCTATTTTCTACGAGTCTATGGCTCATTTAGCCTATTTTCTACGAATCTATGGCTCATTTAGCCTATTTTCTACGAGTCTATGGCTCATTTAGCCTATTTTCTACGAGGCAGGAAAGTATACGGAGGGAAAGTACTTAGAAGGGGAAGTATAACGTAGGGAAAGTATTGAGGAGGGGGATGTTGAGGAGAACTATAATTCCAAGTATTTTTGAATATAGAAAAAAGGTTTTTTTTTTCAAAAATTTTTCGAAGCATCGAGGTAAAAGTACTGGTTTGAAGAGCTTCCGACGAAAACTTCCTTAAAGAGAAGTATCTATATAGGAGGGGGAAGTATATAGGAGGGGAAAGTATAACGGAGGGGATGTAAAACGAGGGAGTATAAAGGAGGGGAAGTATAAAGGAGGGAAAGAATAAGGGAGGGGGGAAGTTTTTTTGCCAAAAAATTTTCCGGTTTTTTTTTTAATTTTTAAGTTTTTTTTTCGAAAATTTTTCCAAGTGTCAAGTTAGAAATAATGGGCTCTTTGGCCTTGGGATGTGCCTCTCGAAATGGGTAGAAGTATGAAATTTCTCCCTACTAAAAAAATTAATAATTAAAAAGTGGCCATTTTTTTACATCAAAAATTCTTAAAAAATATAAGGAGTAATTGGTGAAAATCGGACCAACGGTTCTGCCGCAGCGCACTTTTCAAAATTTCAAACGAGCATATCTCCGCCATTTTTTCGAAATTCAAAAATTTTTTCGATTTAATTTTATGTACAACTATTCAGGAGCTTTTTGTAAAAATTTGGTGAAAATCTGATGAAAACTGTGGCCATTAAGTGTTCTGGAAAATTAAAACTTTGAGCAGATCCTAAAAAACCCGACGTGGAGGGTATCACAATAACTTTTTTTAAGAAAGTTAATAATAAGGGATTATTTGTGTCATCAACGATAACGCATTATAAACTTTTACCTGACTTTTCGTAGTATTTCAAGTGAAATTTCGAACTTAAAATAAAATAAAAGAGTTTTAGAACAAAAGTTTTGTTATCTTTCTCGTGTTACTCGTGTTTGTTGGAGTGGAATTCTGATAAAATATATTCATTAGCGGTTTAAATTTTAAATTTTTTTGTTTGTCAAGTTATGATTTAAGGGGGAAGAAGAGATGTAATATTTATCGAGGTTTTCCCGTTCGTTATTTTCAATTATAGGCGTGTGGCGTCAGTTTCTTTGTTCGCCTGATAACAAACCTCCATCGGCTTTCGCTCTTTTGCCTAATTAATGTCTTAAAGTCAAACCCCTCGGGGTTTACGGAGGGATTGAATTATTCACTTTACCTGCGCCTATTCTTCACCCCCGCCCCCGACAGTTCTAGGGTCGAATTGTTTTCGGGGAGAGCGAGAGAAAAAAAATAAAAGAAGACATGAAACGTAGTAAACACGCAGTGAAACAAACGTAAAATTATTTCCCGAGGGATTTTAATGAGATTTCACCTTCTAACGGGCCCACTCATTTTCACTCTCCGTTGTTTGCCCGCTATTGTAAAACACGCACGTTTTTTTTTCACCTTAAAGTCATCCTGGGTTTCTTATTACCGAAGAAACTTATTTTAGGATTTTTAGAGAAGTTTCATTCAGGACAGACATTTTGAACATCCTAAAAAAAAAGTTATTGTTTTACCCTCCACATCAGCCTTTGGGGAAGGGTCTTCCTATACCGGATCTATGCCGATTTCAACTTTGTCTCTGGTTCCGGCCAGCCGTACCCATTTTTCGAAAAACTTCATGTCCACAGTTTGAAACTTGAAATTTTAAAAAAATTCACTACTGATGGTGGGCCCAATTTTCATCAAATATTCGTTATATTTTTTTCGAATTTTTGTTGTAAATTAAAAAAAAAATTTATATAAAAATAAAAATTTATAATTTAGTGTCATTTAAATTTTTTTTAATAGGGAGAAATTTCATGCTTCTACCCCATACGAGAGGGACATCCCTTAGGCAAAATCCCATTATTATACCTTGATACTTAGAAAAAAATAATAAATGAATAAAAAACTGAAATTTAGAAGGGAAAAAAAACCCGACGTGGAGGGTAACTTCTTTAATTGAGGCGCTCCGGGTACGAAGGGCGAACTCGACATCGGACAAATTTTTTTAACTTCCTTAAAGAAGTTATTGTGATACCCTCGACGTCGGGTTTTTGGGGAAGGGTCCTCCAGTTTTTTTTCATTTTCAGATTCTATACCTCTTGGTGAGTACACCCATATAATTTTTATGTTGAGTTCGCCATTTTTTCCCCTTTAAATACGTAAAAACCGAAACTTTAAAATGCGAATATCTCGAAACTACGTTTTGTCGAGTTCGCGCTTCGTACCGGAGCGCCTCAATTGTACCATACATTCGAAAAAGGCTTTTTTAGGGTTTAATACTCTATTATACTTCCTCCTCCTTAAACAATACTTCCCCCTCCTCAATACTTCTCCCTCCTAGTTTGTTACTTCTAGAAGTTATCGTTGTAAGCTCATCTTTCTTCATTTCCTAATTGTACCATACATACGAAAAAGGCATTTTTAGGGTTTTATACTCTATTATACTTCCTCCTCCTTAAACTTCCCCTCCTCAATACTTCCCCCTCCTAGTTTGTTCCTTCTCGAAGTCATCGTTGTAAGCTCATCTTTCTTCATTTCTTAATTGCACCATACATACGAAAAAGGCTTTTTTAGGGGTTTTATACTCTATTATACTTCCTCCTCCTTAAACTTTCCATCCGTTTACTTCCCCCTCCTCAATACTTCCCCTCCTGTTTTTCCTTCTCGAAGTTATCGTTGTAAGCTCTTCTTTCTTCATTTCTTAATTGTACCATACATCCGAAAAAGGCCTTTTTAGGTGTTTTTTTTCCATCCCCAAGTTTTACACCAGCTGCGACTCTTTTTTTCCCCTCCTACGTTTTTTTCGTCAGGGATTTTCAGTTTTAATGGAAGGGTTGGCCTGACGTAGGGTCAGGGCCGATCAATCTCCCGGACGTATCCGCGGTCAATTCAATCAGCATCCCCGCCTCAGATTCTCCCCTCCGCAGCGCCCTTCCTTTCCGACACAAAACAAAAGGTAAACACTCACCATTAATCTTAACCTGTCCATAAATCATGGATATTGTCGGCCAATGCGGCTTCACAGAGTTCCGTGTAGCTCATCAGTACCACGATTGTTTAACTTGTTCGAAAAAAACGCCCCAACAGAAGAAAAAAAAACTCATAATGTACCTTTTGGGGCAATTAGGCTTTTTAATCTTCCTTCCTTAATTAAATACATTTTTTTTCTAAGCCTATTGTGTTCAAATAATTTATTATCCTTTATATTATATTCCCGACCCTTCTCACCCGGCATATGGTAGTAGATAAGACCGATAAGCTTTTTTTTTTAAGGTGTATCTTCTTTTAAGTATTTCTGTCTTGAGTTGACATTCCCACGACCTCCATTAGCGGTTATTTACAGCCCTTTTTAGTTATGCACTTACGCACCTGCCTGAAAGTAGTCTGAAGAGCTTCCTACGAAAACTTCCAAAAAGAGAAAGGAACAATAAAGGAGGGGGAAGTATCAAGGAGAGGGAAGCATGACGGAGGGAAAATCAAGGGATGGGAAGTATCAAGGAGAGAGAAGCATAGCAGAGGGAATGTTAAAGGAGAGGGAACTATCAAGAAGGGGGAAGCATACGGAGGGAAAGTTTAAGGAAGGGGAAGTATCAAGGAGAGGGGAGCATAACGGAAGGGAAGATTATGGAAGGGGAAGTATCAAGGAGGGGGAAGCATGACGGAGGGAAAATCGAGGGATGGGGAAGTATCAAGGACTGGGAAGCATAACGGAGGGATAGTTTAAGGAAGGGAAGTATCAAGGAGGGGGAAGCATAATGGAGGGAAAGTTTCAGGAGTTGGAAGTATTTTTGAATTTAAAAAAAAATGTTATAAGTTAGTACTTACCTAAAATTTTTTGAAAATTGTTTTTCGAAAATTTTTTCGAGTTTTATATTTTTATATCAAGTTTTGAAGTTTTTTTTTCCAATTTTATAAGTTATTTTCCTTTATTTATTTTTTTTTTTCAAAAAATTTGCCAATTTTTTCGATTTTTTATACTTTTTTTTTAAATAATTTTCCATGTTAACTTCCTTAAGAAATGAAGAAAGGTGAGCTTACGACGATAACTTCGAGAAGGAACAAACTAGGAGGGGAAGTATAAAGGAGGGGAAGTATAAAGGAGGGGAAGTTTAAGGAGAGGAAGTATAACAGAGTATAAAACCCTAAAAAAGCCTTTTTCGTATGTATGGTACAATTAAGAAATGAAGAAGATGAGCTAACCACGATAACTTCGAGAAGGAACAAACTAGGAGGGGAAGCATTGAGGAGGGGGAAGTATAAAGAAGGGAAGTATAAGGAAGGGAAGTTTAAGGAGGAGGAAGTATAATAGCGAGAAAGTTAAAATTTGCCATTTTTTTCAAAAAAATTTTTAAGTTTTTTTTATGTATCAAGGTAGAAATGATGGACCTTTTGCTCAAGAGAAGTTACTCTCGCATGTGGCAGAATTATCAAATTTCTCCCTACTAATAAAAGTTTTTTAAAATTAAAAATTAGGTCTCCCTTGGCCTTCCCCTCATTAATACTTACCCCTCCTTTTACTTCTCCTCCGTTATACTTCTTTCTCTGTTATATTTCCCCCTCCTATTGTTCCCTCTCTTTGTAGGAAGTTTTCGTTGAAAGCTCTTCAAACTAGTACTTTTAAGCATTTTAGAAACTCAAAAACCAAGTATGTACCAGCAAAATTAATTAAAATTACTATAGAAAATAACTTACCTATACATTTTTTCTTCATTTTTTTTTGTCTTAAATAAAGACAAAGTTTAAGAAAAAAAATTCTAAAAACTTTAATTTTCCTCCATTTAAAGAAGGAAAACTCATTTCTCGCTCATTTAGCAAAAAGAAGGAGAGAAAAAAAAGAGGGCCTTAACATCACGATATTACTTAGATTTGAATTGATAGCTTCTTTCCTCCACCGCCCTTCTTTTTCTTGTAATTGTAACTGGCATCAATTTGTTGAAGGGGCGGGGGGAATTGAGAAAAGCGCCTCTGGGGTTAAAAAACCCGAGGAAAAATGAGTTAAGTAATTGTTTCCAAGGTTCTCTCCTCCTCGCGAACAACCTTGTAAACAAAGCTATAACCTCTTATACTCCATTTAACCCGTTTTTAGTAGGTTATAGAACGTTTAAACCACCATAAACGGTCGGAAAATACAATTATAGACCGTGAAAAGCAATAACAATTAAGTGGGGAAAAACGTCTTGTTTTCTGAATAAAATTATTTATTCTTCTTAAACAATTTTTAGGTAGATTTCTTTTCTTCAAAAATCTACCTATTGTAATGTACCAAGTAGTCGCAGATTCAAAAAATTTTCTATACGTTTTTCGTTTCATACCTCCTGGACCCCAAAACCATCCTCAGTTGAAAAGTTTATATATATATATATATATATATACATATCAACGAAATTGTGCATACCTCCTCCGGCTGCAATACCTCCTCCGGAGGAACTATGCCCCTTCGAAACTTATACTCTAAAATCGCTCAAAGTTGAAAACGACGAAATCCGAACACTCTTCGAAGTCTAAACATTCTAAAACCCTCGGGTTCCCGCCAGTTTCACCTTAGCAACATCCGAGTCCGGTTCACCCCTTGCCGTCGTACCCCGCTTCTTTCCCCACCTATCCCTTAGGAGACCGCGTTCACTCTCCTCTCCGCCCGCCCTTCTTTCACCTCCTCACCACCCTAGACCGAATAATTATTATTTCGCCGCGCGACCTAATTTGCATATCATCCGCGTAACTTTAATTTCTCTAATTCTTATAGAAACCCCAGTAAATGACATATCATTTTTTACGTTTTTTTATGGCGGAGACAATGGTCACACTCAAATTTCAATTAGACGCGATTATTATTTGGGGGATGGTTGGGGGGGGGAGGGGGGGTGTAAAAATTAAAAAACGGCAAAATCAATAAAAAAATAATTTAGGAAAATTGAACTCAAGGAATTTTCGTAATTCGAAAAAATGGCGGAGTTACGACTGTCTGAAGTAATAATAAATGCGCTGCGGCCGTACCTTTGATCCAATCTTCACCAAATTTTCATTGGATCTCCTCTTAGTAGCTAGCGTTCGCCAAGTCAAAAATTTTTCGGCCAATACGGGCGGCTTTCCCCACGTTGCGCTGGCATTATGAAGAACTCTGAGAGCCCCTACGTGTTGCATACCTAATTTCAGCATATTTATTCACGATTTCGTTATTGTTGATATTTTTAGCATAAATTTTGGTCAAAACCCCTGGGGTTAGGGGGGAGGAGGGGGTACCAAAATTGATCTTGATCTTTTGATTTTTGAAAAACTACCTCTCACCTTAGAACTTTATTGGTAAAACAGTAGGAAACATTGCTTAATTAATCAATTAATCAATTAAAAGTTAAAGAATTTAAAAAATTATGTCCAAGAGTTGAAAGTGCCCCTTGCATGTACAACTCGTCAGTCGCCTTGCAGTGAGATTTTAAAAAAGGTTTAAATATTCAAAAAACCGTCTTATTACGACTTTTCTTCGCTTGATTTTGCTCTTAACGGTCTTTTTTTTTAATGTTTTAGGGCCAAAACATCCTTAAAAATCTAATGAAGACGCCTTTTAACTGCAAAAACTAAAAATATCGCCCGCACTAGTTTGAATCTTCCCGCGCCAAATGGGAGGATTACTTGATTAACTTCAATTAATGAATAGCATCAATCAATTTCTAATTATTCTATTTCTTTAGTTAACCTTATAAAATGAATCCGTGTGAAATTTCGTGGCAAAATATGCTGTTATTCCTCCGTGCGAAAAAGAAAAAACAAATGGCCGGCTTGCTATTTTTGCTTTCGTACGCCGGAGATACTGAATATTTCGTCTCGAAATTTCACAAGGATTCATTTTACACGTTAAACTAAAGAAATAGAATAATTAGAAATTAATTGAAGGTGTTAAATTTTATGATGATCAAGTATTCTTTGCGCCGAAATTCAAACTGGCGCGAACTATAATTTTAGTTTTTGAAGCTTAGATACGCTTTCCTTTGATTTTTTATGACTCAAGTCATTGAAAAGTGTCTAAAACCAGGAAAAAAGAACAAATACGAGCAGTTTAGGTATTTTTTACCGAGAATTCGGAATTTTTTAAAAATTACTTTGTCGAAAAGTAAAACCCACCCGTTGCTGTACAACTTCGCACTCCCCTACACAACTTAATTTGGGAAAAATCTGATAAATTAAAAAAACGGCTTTTTAAGACTTCTGATCGTATTGATTGGTGTTTTTAGGTCTTTAGGAACGTTATTAAGCCTAAAAATACTTAAAAAATTAATGGAAAGCTCAATTTAGCTTCATAAACTTAAAATATCGGGTGCGCCAGTTTGAATTTCGGCGCAAAGAATACTTGATCTTCATAAAATTTAACATCTTCAATTAATTTCTAATTATTCTATTTCTTTAGTTTAACGTGTAAAATGAATCCTTGTGAAATTTCGAGACGAATATTCAGTATCTCCGGCGTACGAAAGCAAAAATAGCACGCCGGCCATTTGTTTTTTCTTTTTCGCACGGAGGAATAACAGCATATTTTGCCACGAAATTTCACACGGATTCATTTTATAAGGTTAACTAAAGAAATAGAATAATTAGAAATTGATTGATGCTATTCATTAATTGAAGTTAATCAAGTAATCGCTCCCATTTGGCGCGGGAAGATTCAAACTAGTGCGGGCGATATTTTTAGTTTTTGAAGTTAAAAGGCGTCTTCATTAGATTTTTAAGGATGTTTTGGCTCTAAAACATTAAAAAAAGACCGTTAAGAGCAAAATCAAGCGAAGAAAAGTCGTAATAAGACGGTTTTTTGAATATTTAAACCTTTTTTAAAATCTCACTGCAAGGCGACTGACGAGTTGTACATGCAAGGGGCACTTTCAACTCTTGGACATAATTTTTTGAATTCTTTAACTTTTAATTGATTAATTGATTAATTAAGCAATGTTTCCTACTGTTTTACCAATAAAGTTCTAAGGTGAGAGGTAGTTTTTCAAAAATCAAAAGATCAAGATCAATTTTGGTACCCCCTCCTCCCCCTAACCCCAGGGGTTTTGACCAAAATTTATGCTAAAAATATCAACAATAACGAAATCGTGAATAAATTGCTGAAATTAGGTATGCAACACGTAGGGGCTCTCAGAGGGCTTCATAATGCCAGCGCAACGTGGGGAAAGCCGCCCGTATTGGCCGAAAAATTTTTGACTTGGCGAACGCTAGCTACTAAGAGGAGATCCAATGAAAATTTGGTGAAGATTGGATCAAAGGTACGGCCGCAGCGCATTTATTATTACTTCAGACAGTCGTAACTCCGCCATTTTTTCGAATTACGAAAATTCCTTGAGTTCAATTTTCCTAAATTATTTTTTTATTGATTTTGCCGTTTTTTAATTTTTACACCCCCTCCCCCCCCCAACCATCCCCCCAAATAATAATCGCGTCTAATTTAAATTTGAGTGTGACCATTGTCTCCGCCATAAAAAAACATAAAAATGATGTGTCATATGACGGGGTTTCGATAATAATTAATAATAATTAAAATTTCGAAAATGATATGCAAATAATAAGTTGATAGGTGGGCGCGGGGGGAGGTAGGAGTTAATGAATGCGCCTTCCGAGTATTGTTGGAGGGGAGGGGTGGGAGCCCGGACCCTCGAAACGGTTGGTAACAGAGGCGAAGGGAAGATAGACGAGGGGGGAAGGGGGCACGGAGCACGAAGATCGTGAAGGTCGAATCGAAAAATTTTAGAGGGTTTTAGAGAGTTGATGATGATGACGTTACCCGGAGGAGGTAGGTCTAGTTCCTCCGGAGGAAGTATATACAATTGCCCCTTACGGAGTCACGGAGTAGGCTAGACCCGCAACACGGAGGAACTATGTACAATTTCAAAGTTAAATCCTGTGCATACCTCCTCCGCATAGCTCCTCCGGCAACCGGAGGAAGTATGTACAATTTTCAACCCAAATGGAGGAGGTATGTACATGCCCACGATACTATATATATATATATATTAGCACGATAACTGGAGCAATTTTAATGTGAGGGTGACGATATCCGGTATTTAGAGCTTTTATCTCAATAGCTCGGACGAGTTCGTTAATGGCTGAAATCGGACCAGCGATTCACCTACTTTACTTAGGGCTTAAAAGACAAAATTGGCATTTTCTATTGAAATCCTAGTCCTTTTGCAAAAAAAAAACTTTAAGACCTCTGCGAGGGCGTGTAAAAAATTAATTAAAGCAGGTTTGGACGAGCCAGGCGCAAAATATTGAACTAGCTAAACTTTAAAAAAAAATTTGAATTTATACCGGGAAATTATTAAATATTTTATTAATAAAATTATCAGATGTTTTTCTAGGGGCTCAGTGGCGCAATTTTCTTATATCATCATTTTTATAACATAATTATATTTTGTTTATACATTTAATTTTAATCATGAAAAGAAATCTACCTTTTAGTCCCTGCTACCGCAGGGTCATTATTTTTAAGCATACTTTTCCTGGGAAAACCGATGACCTTGTTACGGGCACCTGGGAGGACTGCCAAGCGGTTGAGAGTCCAAAAACGTCGCCCTCGCATCAGCACTTTCTTCGATCAATCTTAAAACCACGAATTTATCAAAAATCCGAAAAATCGTTTTTTACAGTACAAAAAGCCTCAATAAATAATTCAATGTCTGAGGATTCCTGCAGGGGAGGGATTAGGGCGCATATTGTCGCTCCCACATTCATTTAATTTTATTTTTAAATGTTAATTGTACGAATTTGTTGATTCGCGGATAGCAAAGAAATGGAGAGGATTGCGGAAGAATTTTGAGGTAGGGCTGTTAAATACGAGTATCGACATAATGCGGTTCGCCATAATGCATTTGACCATAAAATAGCAGAAATCGCGACGGTCATCATAAGAAATCTGCAAATAGTCGAAAGCGTTCACCATAAAAAAGTGATTTAATAGGTATTTGTCGTTTTAACATAACGCAGTTGAACATAAAGGAAACTTTCATTTAAAAGAACTTGTCGTTTCGTCATAAAACGGTTTCTGTCGTTTGGGCATAATACATCTCACCATAAACTAGGGTGAAAGAGCAAGCCTAATTTCGCCGTTTAAAACGCGATTATGGCGAAACGACAAAACCTTAAAACTTTACAGTTAACCATAATTCAATTCGCACATCCTCGCAGTAACCGATCAACATAAAAAAATCTGCAACTCATTATAAAAAAATTGTCGAAAACGTTCACCGTAATACATTTGAACATAATCTCACCATGAAGATGACATTTAACACATGTCGTTTCGACATAAAGCTCGGTTCAGAATATCGCAGTTAAACATAAAGGAAATTTTCACTTTAAAGAACTTGTCATTTCGCCTTAAAAAATGAAATTTTAAAAAATTTGCTGCGGCCGAACTGTTAATCTCATTTGCACCAAATTTTCACCAATTACCCCTTACATTTTTTAAGAATTTTTGGTGTAAAAAAATTGCCACTTTTTAATTTTTTTGTTTTAGTAGGTAGGGAGAAATTTTTACTTCTATCCATTACGAGAGGCACTTCCCTCGGCCAAAGAGCCCATTATTTCTACCTGGACACTTAAAAAAATTCGAAAAAAATAACTTAAAAAAATTAAAAAAAGCGCACATTTTAAAAAAGAAAACCCGGAAAATTTTTCGAAAAAAAAAGCTTGAAAAATTTTTTGACGTAAAAAAAAAACTTGGAAAATTTTTCGGAAAAAAAATTCCCCCTCACTTATACTTCCCCTTCCATATACTTCCCACTCCGTTATACTTCCCCTCCCATATACTTCCCCCAACGTTTTACGTCCCCTCCGTTATACTTCCCCCTCCTATATACAGGGTGTCCGGAAACACATGGCAAGCGTCTGGGAGAGCGTTAAAAAGTGGTTTTACGAAAAAAAGTTAAATGTAAACCCCCCTTAATTTAAATCAAAGAATTTGATGGTGTAGTTTAAAATCCGCCTGGATATACAGGGTGTCCCAGACACAACCTAACTTCGTTATTTCAAATGAGAACCCCTATGTTTTATTTCAGATTCGTAATCTACGCAAAATTTCAAGTAGATTTAAGTACTCATATGACATTTTGGACAACTTTTAAAAATGTCAAATTTAGCGTTTTTTGCGCTAAAATCCGTTAAAATTGACCTAGGAGACTCGTTTTTTTTTAATTCCACTTATTTTTTCCCGAAGAATCCAACTGTCTCAAATTTGAGCATCTTCGCATTCTGCATCACGATATTTCGTCGCTAATGGCCTTTTTTCAAGTTTAACTCCAAATTCCATACTTCAAAAATGGAAATTAGCGATTATTTTAATTTTTGATGCATAAACACAAAAGACGCTGTAGCTCTTTCAAAATTGTGGTCCGAAAGAAAAATTCCTTTCAACAAGTGCTAATTTTCATTTCTGAACTAAAAATTTGGGTTCTAACTTGAAAAAAGGCCATTAGCGACGAAATCTCGTGATGCAGAATGCGAAGATGCTCAAATTTGAGACAGTTGGATTCTTCGGGAAAAAATAAGTGGAATTAAAAAAAAAACGAGTCTCCTAGGTCAATTTTAACGGATTTTAGCGCAAAAAACGCTAAATTTTGACATTTTTTAAAAGTTGTCCAAAATTGTCATATGAGTACTCAAATCTACTTGAAATTTTGCGTAAATTACGAATCTGAAATAAAAAATAGGGTTCTTATTTAAAATAACGAAGTTAGGTTGTGTCTGGGACACCCTGTATATCCAGGCGGATTTTAAACTACACCATCAAATTCTTTGATTTAAATTAAGGGGGGTTTACATTTAACTTTTTTTCGTAAAACCACTTTTTAACGCTCTCCCAGACGCTTGCCATGAGTTCCGGACACCCTATAGATACTTCTCTTTAAGGAAGTTTTCGTTGGAAGCTCTTCAAACCAGTACTTTATTTCAGATTCGTAATCTACGCAAAATTTCAAGTTGATTTGACTATTCATATGACCTCTTCTGACAACTTTAAAAAATGCGAAAAGCGTCATTTTGCTCTAAAATCATTTAAAAAATAACGTTAGACACTAAATTTTTTTGATATCACTTATTTTTTTGGGTGATCTACTATGTACTTCTGAACAACCCTGTATAGAAGTTTCTTGAGGAACCTTAACTTTTCCCTAACTTCTTTCTATTTTCCCTTTTATTTGTTACCCAAGGAATGTAGGTTCAAATCCCAATAGTGGACTAAATTTTTTGTCTTCTCGTTTCCTGTTATTGTAAATTTTTAATATTTAAAAGAAAAAAAACTTGTTAACAAGATAAAATCCAGAATGGATTAGCTTTCTCTTGGGCCATATCTTTAGTATTCAATGAATCCGACGATAAAATCTTAAGGTGTAGCGTGGCTTTCAGTAATATAGCCCCCGATCTGATTGAAAAAGAGGCGGGGGAGAAAAGAATAAAAAAATAGCGTGAAATCTAATTAATTAAAATATTTTTATCCAGGTGAAAGAAAGTTTAAAAAGGACGCTTATCACGACTTCTAGTCTTTTTTTAAAATAATTAAAGTACAAGTTGTGTCTCAAAAAAAAACTTTTTTTTTTCATGATTCTTATCTAACGCCCATGTTAGATTGTTAGGCAAAGATTACTCGGCGATGAAGTAGAGGTAAATAATGAACCTGCTTTAAAGAAAATAAGTTAACCTAAACCTCTTTTGTTAAACAAGAAAAAAGGCTCATAAAAAAAGATGTTTTATAAATACGACATGGGTTACTTGAATCTAAAACATAAAACTGAATTTCAATGTCCTCAGGATACCTTAAAATAGTCAGGACGAAAAAATGTTAATTTAAACAGAAGGAGAGAAAAGGCACTAGCGAGGTAATCTTCATTTTGTGGAGAAAATGACTTATATACAGGGTGTGCCAGCGGTTTGTCTCCAAGATTTTAAATCTTACAAAATGTCTTTGGAAATATGGTCAAAAATTTAGTGTAATTTTAACAAAATCCTTAGATTTTCAAAAGATTTTAGCGATGTGCAGAAAATTTTTCTATAAATTGAAAGGTGCGGCCCTTTTTGCCTAAATCATTTTAACACCCTTAAAGAAGTTATTGTGATACCCTCGACGTCGGGTTTTTGGGTCAATTCGAATAATAATCTTTACCGACCTTAACTTTGTCTGTGGTGCCGGCCGGCCGTCCGTAGCATTTTTTCCGGAACACTTTACGACCCCAGTTTTCAACCGATTTTCACCAAATTTTCTTTAGTCGGTGAAACTAACGAGGGCTATTTTTGAATTTAAAAAAAAATGGCGGAGATATGTCTGTTTGAAATTTTAAAAAATTCGCTGCGGCCTAACCGTTGGTCCGATTTTCACCAAATTTTCACCAATTACTCCTTATATTTTTACGAATTTTTGGTGTAAAAAATTATCATTTTTATTAAACATTAAAGTAACATTAAGTATACATTTAAGTAGGGAGCATACTTCCACGCCTTACTAGAGGGACCTCCCTTGGGCAAAAATCCCATTATTTCTGCTCGATACTTGGAAAACAGAAAAAAATTTTTTTTTAAAACAGAAAAAATTCCCCCCTCCGTTATACTTCTCCTCCCTTATACTCCCCCCCTTTAATACTTCCCCTCCCTTATACTCCCCCCCTTATACTCCCCCCTTTAATACTTCCCCTCCTATATTTTTACTTCTCTTTAAGAAAGTTTTCGTTGGAAGATCTTCAAACTATGTAGTATTTTTTTTTATCCTAAAAAGGAGGACCGTTTTTCTAGTAATCAAGAGGCATTTGGCCACCGTAGATAATTTCCACATTCTCCACCTGCTTTATTTTTCCCGAGTCCCTATAAACCTGTCTAACTTCTTCTCCTATAAAATTTATATTCCATAGACACCGAATCATCAAAGGGAAAAACGTTTATTTATTTATTTTTTTATTCCCTCCTTTACCTTCCGACTTTAGTTATGAGAGAGGCGAAACAATAGGGCGGAGAAAAGAAGAAACGAAGGGATATAAAAGGAAGAGGAAAAAAGGGAGGAGATGAAGTCGTTTATAATTGATCTGATTGTGAGGCGGGTGGTCGCCAGCGGTTTTAGATTGTTTTTTTCCTTTCCCTTCTTCGAACTCGAAGCGTTTTTATCTCGTAGAACAGCCCGGATGAAGGATCACCCTCCTAGAAAGTATATTTTCTTAGA
Source organism: Orius insidiosus (assembly GCA_014119065.1). Lineage (NCBI taxonomy): Eukaryota > Metazoa > Arthropoda > Insecta > Hemiptera > Anthocoridae > Orius > Orius insidiosus. Next base: position 267,136 of record JACGAQ010000147.1, read on the forward strand.
GAACAAAACCAATTTTATTGTTATTCTGGACAATCCCCCTTTTTTTCCATAGCAACAAAAGAAAAACATCTTTTCATTCTGTCTGAATATTATTAATTTAAATTGTAAAATACCATAATCGGATTTGGGTGTGTATTCGGAGATTGGATCTGAGTCATGAGGAGTTGGTAAATTTTTAAAGTGAAAAGAAAAGAAAAAAAACGATTTGTTTCTATTCCATTAGCGGAGGCTTCTTGTCCCCTTTAAACTGTGGAAGTTGCCGTCAAGTTTGCATTGACTTGTTCACGAAACTCTCAAGACGTCGTGTATTGATTTTAAGCTTTTCTCATTTATATATAGTCCTCTGGTAATAAACTTGTCTCTTAAATTATTCCTTCTCCTCCGCTCCGGACCCTCAGACACTTAACTAACTCGAGACCTTACAGTCCTTTTTAGAGTTTTCAAACCGGAGGAGTTTGAAGTTTTATGCTTAGGAAAACGAAGATTTTTATAAAGTACTCAGCTATCTTTTTAAAAGTTGTAGATTTTTTTTTTACAGAAATTAAAAGAATTGGTTCGAAGCTTGCTTCTATGGGAACATTCTCAAATGAGAGGAAAATATTTTGGTATTTATTTAAAAAAAAATTTCGCACTGCCAGGCCCAAATCCCAGGTTGAACAAGCCAAACATCCTAATTTTCAGAAAATTATTTAAAAAGTTCTCGTTTGTAGAGCTTCCAACGAAAACTTCCTTAATGAGAAGTAAAAATATAGGAGGGGGGAAGTATATGGGAGGGTAAGTATACCGGAGGTGAAGGAGGGGAAGTATAACGGAGAAAAAGTATAAGGGAGGGGGAAGGGTTTTTTTTGTTTTTTTACTGTTTTTTTTTTTTCGAAAAATTTTCGGAGTTTTCATTTTTGAATTTGCGCTTGGTTTTCCCGAAAAATATCAAGGTAGAAATAATGGTATTTTTGCCCAAGATAGGTCTCTCTCGTAAGGCGTGCAACTATGAAATTTCTCCCTACTAAAATGATAATTAATGTAAAAAACATGATAATTTTTTTGCACCAAAAATTCATAAATATGAGGAGTGATTGGTGAAAATTTGGTGAAAATCGGACCAACGCACAGTGCGGCAACCATATGGCTCAAGTGGACAAAAGTCTTTGGGCTATGGATTTCATAAAAAAATGGCATTACGATCTCGGATACGACCCACTGGGGTCTTAAATATGTAAGCCAAAATAAAATGTGTGAATGAGTTTAAATTAAATCGGATGTTTCACTCTTACAAGTATTTTTTCACTCTTACATTAAGAAAAGGCCGCATTATGCTTCGCTTGTACGGTCGAAGTGGACGAAAGTATGTTCATGACGGTTTTTTAAAGAAAACAATGAAAAAGTTTAAAATTTTTATTAATATTTCATTATTTACAATTGGAATTAGTAGTAATTACCTAATTATATTAAAATTTAAAAAATAAAATGGAAACTGGAAAGTTATAACTTATGAAGATGTGATAAAATTTCGGCAGCTGGTTTTCTGAAAGAAAAAATCATAGAAACGTTCAAAGCAGTTTAAAGCAAGAAACGTTGACAGTTTTATGAAGTTTAATAGTTGTTTTATTAGATTATATCATAATCTCAGGATGTTTTGAGAAGAACTTGAGATATTTCAATTTAAAGTTAAAAAAAGGGTTTTTTCGTAGGTATTTACGAAAATTATTATTTAAAAATTATATAATTATATTAATAATTATAATTATAATATAATACAATAATATAATAAATAATATAATAAATGAAAAATAATTACCTTCTTCGATGCTTTCCATTCCTTAAAATAGTTAAGAAAACCTTCAATGTAGAAAATAAAACTACATATTGCAAATTGCCGTTTGATTCAGAAAGATATGTGATCTACCACTACTTCAAACATGATATCTATAGTTTTTTGGGGGAATATAGGATTAAAAGCTTCCGTTCCGTATCATTGAGGTCATTAAGGAAGTATTACTTTAGTATAAAAAGTTTTTAAAAAAGTTGATTTTTCGACTTTTGTCCACAGGCTGCCGCACTGTGCAACGGTTCGGCCGCAGCGAATTTTTTTTTTTTCAAACAGACATATCTCCGCCATTTTTTCGAAATTCAAAAATCGCAGACGATAGTTTCTTGTCCACCGGCGAAAGAAATTAGTGTGAAAATCGGTTGAAAAGTGTGGCAGTAAAGCGTTCCGGAAAAATTGCTACGGACGGACGGCCGGCCGGAACCACAGACAAAGTTGAGATCGGCAAAGATCAATATTCGTCTAGAGCCTCGGGGATCTGGAAGACCGTTCCCCATAAACCCGACGTCGAGGGTATCACGCCTCCTTTATACTTTCCCTCCCATATACATCCCCCTTTGTTATACTTCCTGTCCAGTATACTTCCCCCTCCGTTGTACGTCCCCTCCGTTATACTTCCCCCTCCTATATTGCTACATCTCTTTAAGGAAGTTTTCATTGGAAGCTCTTCAAACTAGTCCTTTTTCTCTCTGCCTTTCTTCTCACCTTACAAAACGTACTTTTTTCTACAGAGAAACCAATTTTAACAGTATTTTTCGCTGAGAAAAACCCATTTTACCCTATTTCTGGCTAAAAAAACACCATTTTTAATGATTTTCGGTTGAGATACCCCCATTTTTAAAAAATTCTGCCCTTTTTGCCAAAATTTTACCTTTTGCCGTCTAAAATCACTCAAGTTTACCTTATTTTTGGCATATTTTCAGCGTTTCGAACACAAATGTGCAAAAGAAGGTAAAAAATAAAAATTTAGTTAATAAAATTTGAGAATGTCAAAAAAAAAAGTTGTTTTTATTTATTTTTAAATTTTATTTCAACTCTAAAATTGAATTAAACTTTTTTAATTTAGAGTTCAGCGTTTTTTAAAAACTAATTAGACAAGTGAGTATTTTTTTTTTATTTTAAAAATCCACATCCATTAAGGAAAATGGCCGGCAGCTTTCAAGTGGGATGAAGTAATTACAGAACGATCTGGAAAAGACAGGTGTCATATTTTACCTACACGTTCTTATCTGGAGAGAAAAATAATCGCCGATCAATGTCAACCTACTTTTTTTTCGTCAAAAAAAAAAAAAGAAGAAGAAGAAATAAAAAAGAAGAGTAGAATGTGTGAAAAGCCTCCTGTTGCATGGGTGATGCTTTTGGTCCATTGTTAGGAGGAAGAGAAGCTCCCTTAGATCCGACCATCATTATACTGACTACCTAGAAATCCATTTATTCAGAGATTTCAGTGTGAAAACCTTTCATCTCTGAATAATAGACCTCCTTTACGAAATCTCCTTTTATTTCGAACATATTTTTATTAATTAAATAATTTTATTGTTTACTAATATCGTGGGGTAATGATGCAAATTTAATGGTTTTAGGACGTAACGCCTGTGGAATCGGTTTAAAAGAAAGAAATCTACCTAATAATATGCAACTTAGGTTCGGACGTTGAAATGGCAAAATGGCAGAATGGCATACCGGAATACTGGCATAGTGGTAGAATGGCATAATGGCATCGAATAGTCTCAAAAAAGTGGTGAAATCTTAGGCATTTTTGATGAATTTTAGAGCAAAATGAAGCTAAAGTTGGCATTTTTTAAAGAAATGCGAAGGACATGAGGCGCTCCAGGTACGAAGGGCGAACTCGACAAAAGGTAGTTTCGAGATATTCGCATTTTAAAGTATCGGTTTTTACGTATTTAAAGGGGAAAAAATGGCGAACTCAACATAAAAATTATATGGGTGTATTCACCAAGAGGTCTAGAATCTGAAAATGAAAAAAAACTGGAGGACCCTTCCCCAAAAACCCGACGTCGAGGGTATCACAAAAATACGTAAAAACCGATATGCGGCAAAGCTCTAACTGCGATATCCGAGCGGGTACGACGGGCGAACTCCACATCCTAGTCCACAACCCCTACTCCTTTTCCCATTCCAGGGCATGACTTTTCTGTTGAGTTCGCCCGTAACATAAAACTTTAAAATGCGAATATCTCGAAACTACGTTTTGTTGAAATCGCCCTTCGTACTCGGAGCGCCTCAATTCTTCGTGGAAAAACAAGCATGATGGCATAATAGCATAATGGCATCGAATAGTCTCAAAAAAGTCTTGAAATCTTAGGCATTTTTAATGGATTTGAGGGGCAAAATGACGCTAAAGTGGGCATAATGGCATAATGGCATAATGGCAAACTGTCATAATGGCATAATGGCATAATGACATAATGGCAAAATGGCAAATGGCATAATGGCAAATGGCAAAATGGCAAAATGGTATCGAATAGTCACAAAAAAGTCGTAAAAACTTAGACATTTTTAGTGGATTTTGCAGCAAAATGACGCTAAAGTTGGCATAATGGCATAAAAGGCATAAGGCATAATGGCATAATGGCAAAATGGCAAAATGGTATCGAATAGTCACAAAAAAGTCGTAAAACTTAGACATTTTTAGTGGATTTTGCAGCAAAATGACGCTAAAGTTGGCATAATGGCATAAAAGGATATGGCATAATGGCATAATGGCATAATGGCATAATGGCAAAATGGCAAAATGGCAAAATGGTATCGTATAGTCACAAAAAAGTCGTGAAATCTTAGACATTTTTAGTGGATTTTACAGCAAAATGACGCTAAAGTTGGCATTATGGCATAAAGGCTTTATGGCAAAATGGCATCGAATAGTCACAAAAAGTCGTGAAATCTTAGGCATTTTAATGGATTTTAGAGCAAAATGACGCTAAAGTTGGCATAATGGCATAATGGCATCGAATAGTCTCATAAAAGTGGTGAAATCTTAGGCATTTTTGATGAATTTTAGAGCAAAATGACGCTAAAGTTGGCATAATGGCAAACTGGCATAATGGCATCATGGCAAAATGGCATCAATAGTCACAAAAAAGTCGTGAAATCTTAGGCATTTTAATGGATTTTAGAGCAAAATGACGCTAAAGTTGGCATAATGGCATAATGGCATCGAATAGTCTCATAAAAGTGGTGAAATCTTAGGCATTTTTGATGAATTTTAGAGCAAAATGACGCTAAAGTTGGCATAATGGCAAACTGGCATAATGGCATCATGGCAAAATGGCATCAAATAGTCACAAAAAGTCGTGAAATCTTAGGCATTTTTGATAATTTTGAGCAAAATGACGCTAAAGTTAGCATTTTCTAAAGTAGTCCGAAGGACATTTTAGTCATAAGTCAAATCAACTTGAAATTTCGCGTAGAATAAGAAATAGGGGTTATCATTTAAAATAACGAAGTTAATGTCGTTCTGGGACACCCTGTACACCAAAATCAAAATTCGTTAATTGCAATCGATTCTTCGTCAAAAAACAAGGGGGGTTTACATTTAACTTTTTTCTCGATCTTATTTGTTTAAAAAAATGGGGGTGATCTTCTGAACCACCGTGTATAGTGAGTCATCGATACCTAACTTGAGGATTATGGTGACGTTAGTTTCTCATTGGGCAAAAACAAGAGTGAGAGAAAAAAAATTTCAATCAGGATAGGGACTTCGAGTTTTATTGGGAAATAACTTAGTTATCTCGGTGACAAAGGGGGAGCTGTACGCCGCTATTGAAACATATAGAGAGTAGTTAGCGTCTTGTCATCGGCAACAAATCAAGGGGAGTCCGATATGAAGTTAAGGGGAGTCCGAAATGGCTCAAAGGGAGGAGACGTATCTCGAAACCCTCAATGAGATCTCACAAGTTTTACGATTACGGTTTATAATTAAGAAAGATCCGAGGCGAGACGTGTTATGTGAATGAAGCCGTCGGGATAATGATATGGGAGACCCGATTGGTTGCATAAGGACCTTTTTAATATATAAAAGCTCGGAAGAGGAGTTTACAGATTCAGTCGTTATGAAGCTGTTACTTGTGCTGTTTGTGGTTGCGTGTAGTGCCGACCATCATGGGGATTCGCACCATCACCATCATGAGGAAAGGACTATCGTAATAACAAAAGAAGTCAAAGTCCCTTATCCTGTCAAAGTCGAAAAGGAGATACCGTACCCGGTCCACGTTAAAGTTGAACGACCCGTCCCCGTGCATATACCGAAACCTTACCCGGTGAAGGTCGAAAAGGAGGTCCGCGTTCCAGTCAAAGTTTTAGTCCCGAAGCCTTATCCCGTCGAGAAAAAAGTTCCGTATCCGGTCGAAGTGAAAGTGGATCGTCCGGTACCGTATCATGTCGAGAAGCCAGTCCCCGTTCATGTTGAAAAGGAAGTTCACGTTCCCGTCGTCAAACACGTTCACGTACCCGTCAAAGTTTACGTCGACGTACCTAAACCGTATAAAGTCTACGAGGAAGTCGAAAAAAAGGTTCCCTACATTGTCGAAAAGAAAGTCCCTTATGAAGTGAAAGTCCCAGTCGAAAAGCCCTACGAGGTTGAAGTCCCCAAGCCCTATACTGTCACCGTCGAAAAACCTTACCCGGTCGAAGTCGAAAAAAAGGTACCTTACTACGTCAAAGTCCCCGAATACTACAAAGTCTACAAGCCAGTACATTCGGAACATAAGGAAGAATCCGACGAAGGCTCGGAAAAACACATTTCCTGGCACGAAGAACACCACGAACCTATCAAGCATTTCGAACACGAACACCACGAACACCACGAACACGAGCCCATCAAGCATTTCGAACATGAACACCACGAACACGAGCCCATCAAAGACTACGAACACCACGAATCAGAGCATCACGAACATCATTTCTCTGACGAAGGTAGTTCTCATGTTTCCGAAGGTTTTAAAATCCACCACGACAAAGACGGCGAAAAGGGTCACTCCTACAGCGAGCAGTCTTTCCACATTTCTCACGGAAAAGAACATTAACATGAAAGTTAGATTTCAAAAGTAAATTTAGTACGAAATTGTTTCCTAAGTGGCCAACTATTGTTTAAGTCTGAACCTAATTTTGTTATTTTCTTTTAGTTGCAATAAAAATTGTTTATTTTTGTGTATATTACTTTATTTCTTTAAAATTTTGTTGTTTTTCCAATAGGTTTCAAAGATTATTGGGGGATAAATAATAATGCAAGATGAGGACCAAGGATTTTAAGGGAAGATGAACAGTGGATGACTTTCAAAATCAGGATAAAATCGGCGTTTCTCGACCAGAAGATAAAACATCTAAACATCCGGTGGAAGGCGTTTTTCTCGGTCCTAAAAATAGGAAAAACTCTTATAATCTCTTACAAAGGTATCCTCTTGACCCAATCAATAGATATCTCTAATAAGGTGGTCTCTTTCTCGAAGAAATTACGCAATATGACGAGAATCAGGTTTAAAAAAAAGCAGTTTTATGGCCAATGAACCAAGAAAATACTGAAAAATCCGGCTAAAAAGCTGATTGGCGGACTTTTCGTACGGTCCACTGTTCTTTTTCAGCAGTTGGACACTTCATACTGTTGGGGGTGACGTTTCGCACAATTGCCAAAATTAAGGTAGTGCATAAATCGCTCAGGTAATGATTTTAAAGGGAGAGGACAATTTGTACTGATGCCAGGTAAAGTACTGGTTTGAAGAGCTTCCGACGAAAACTTCCTTAAAGAGAAGTAATAATATAGGAGGGAAGTATACAGGGTGTCCGGAACACATGACAAGCGTCTGGGAGAGCGTTAAAAAGTGGTTTTACGAACAAAAGTTAAATGTAAACCCCCCTTAATTTAAATCAAAGAATTTGATGGTGTAGTTTAAAATCCGCCTGGATATGCAGGGTGTCCCAGACACAACCTAACTTCGTTATTTTAAATGAGAACCCCTATTTTTTATTTCAGATTCGTAATGTACGCAAAATTTCAAGTAGATTTGAGTACTCATATGACAAGTTTGGACAACTTTTAAAAAATGTCAAATTTTAGCGTTTTTTGCGCTAAAATCCGTTAAAATTGACCTAGGAGACTCGTTTTTTTTTTAATTCCACTTATTTTTTCCCGAAGAATCCAACTGTCTCAAATTTGAGCATCTTCGCATTCTGCATCACGAGATTTCGTCGCTAATGGCCTTTTTCCAAGTTAGAACCCAAATTTTAGTTCAGAAATGAAATTAGCACTTGTTAAAAGGATTTTTTCTTTCGGACCACAAATTTTGAAAGAGCTACAGCGTTTTTGTGTTTATGCATCAAAAATTAAAATTCCGTCAACAAATCGCTAATTTCCATTTTTGAAGTATGGAATTTGGAGTTAAACTTGAAAAAGGCCATTAGCGACGAAATCTCGTGATGCAGAATGCGAAGATGCTCAAATTTGAGACAGTTGGATTCTTCGGGAAAAAATAAGTGGAATTAAAAAAAAACGAGTCTCCTAGGTCAATTTTAACGGATTTTAGCGCAAAAAACGCTAAATTTTGACATTTTTTAAAAGTTGTCCAAAATTGTCATATGAGTACTCAAATCTACTTGAAATTTTGTGTAGATTACGAATCTGAAATAAAAAATAGGGGTTCTCATTTGAAATAACGAAGTTAGGTTGTGTCTGGGACACCCTGTATATCCAGGCGGATTTTAAACTACACCATCAAATTTTTTGATTAAATTAAGGGGGGTTTACATTTAACTTTTTTTCGTAAAACCACTTTTTACCGCTCTCCCAGACGCTTGCCATGTGTTTCCGGAACCCTGTATAGGAGGTTGATGTATACATAACAGAGGGGACGTTCAACGGAGGGGGAAGTATATGGGAGGGAAGTATATCGGAGGGGGAAGTATAAGGGAACGAAAGTATAACGAAGGGAGGGGAAGTATAAACGTGGGGAAGTATAAGGAAGCGGAAGTATAAGGAAGGGAGGATTTTGTCAAAAAATTTTCTAAGTTTTTGATATTCTAATTTTTATTGCGTATTTATTCCGCAAGGAGCTTGATTTTACTAATAAACAATAATGGAGGAAGAATGAATGTGATAACGGGTATCTCACGACGCGTTTCGGCTTAAAAAGCCTCGTCAGGTGAGCTATTCCCTCTATCAAAATGATTCTTCTTTTCACTGTGAACCCTGAGAGATTTAGTAGACACCGTTCCCGGAAGCTCACCGCCGCCACCGCTCTCCAAGAATTTCCAAGTTTTTTTTTGTCAAAAAATTTTTTAAGTTTTTTTTTTTGAAAAATTTTTCGAGTTTTTTTTGTCAAAAAATTTTCAAATACGGACGGCCAGCCGGAGCCACAGACAAAGTTGAGATCGGTAAAGATCAATATTCGAATTGACCCACCGGGGTCTGGAAGACCTTTTCCCAAAAACCCGACGTGGAGGGTATGGCAATAACTGCTTTAAGGAAGTTAAAAATCGCATCAACATTAGAAGGTTTAAGTTTTTATCGTTTCAGTGACATTAAACGAACTAACGTATTGAACTTAAGACGGTTCAAGGAGAAGGTTGACCTTTTAAACGCATGATCTATGAAGCAGGTGAATAACCTTTATTTACATAAGACCTCAAGACAAATTTATACGAAGCACTAAACTGTCCAGAAGTCGATTTTCAAACGATTCATATTCAAGTAATGAGATCAAAACGTCAATTAACGTAAACATTTATATACTTTACGTCCGTACACGTGTTTTATTACCGCACTTTAATAGGCAATTAGTGAGCAACACGTGTTTTCAAGTTTCGCCAAGGCGTTTTAATTTTAAAAGCCCCCTTCCTTATGCCTTCCGGATACGCGTTGATCAATAGGAAACACGAAAAAGGGACAAAGACGTTTTACCCTCGGGGAATTTACGAATTATTGTCATTTTCCACGACGGTTTATTATTCATAAATATTTATCGGATTGTAAACGGACGATGACGGATTATAATTTATAGACCCACGAGTACTTTAAAAGAGAGCATACTTTAAAAGAGAGCACAACATAAAGATGTCAGAAGTGGGATCGGCTTTTACGATGTCTGGCTTCAAAAATGTACATTCTTAAATAGTTTGCCGCACATTTAGCACAAATTTAAACTTTTCGCATTATAAAATTAAAGAAATAGTTTGCGCTCTCCGACAACCGGAAGGCGGATCATCAAGACAGAGATGTCTATTTCTTTCCTATATTTGAGCACTAAAAATCGTCGGAAAATTATTTACAAAAGCTCGTTCTTGTTATTTTGGGAATGTCTAGGCGGCCTAGGGAGCAGTTTTTCCGAAAAAATTTTCTTTTGGAAAATGGAAAACTTATTTTTCGACTAAAATGTATTTCCAAAAAAACCACAAGCCATTTGAAGGTTTTGAAGAGCTCTTTCCAAAATCACAAAACACAAGAAAATCCGATGAATAGTTTCATCGTAATCCTTTTACAAAGTTTTGAAGGAAAAACTGCTCAAGCGCTAATGGAGTTCAAGAAAAGGACCTTTTCCTTTCAAGATCTGAGACATCGATAAGTAAGTATTCCATTTTCCAAAGGAAAACTTTTTCGGAAAAACTGCTTCAAAGACCGCCTAGTCATTTTCAAAATAACAAGAGCGTAAAAAATTGCGACAATTAAAGGCAACCCAAAAGTCCCCTTCTATTTTCGCTGTTTATCGACGATTTGACCGACTCCTTGGATTATGGCGTCCGTGTAGGTAGCGCTTGCGTCAAAAGTCTACTATACGCTGACGATATAGTGATATTAGCTGATTCTCCGTACGCTTTACAAAAAAAAAACATTAATATCCTCAATGGTAACTGTAAAAGTTTAAAATTATTGTAAATCTAGTTAAATCGAAAATCATGGTGTTCAGGAAGGGAGGCAAGCTAGCTAAAATTTAGCGCCGAAATCTGGATGGTCGTCCCATAGAAGTAGTGAACGAGTAGAAATATTTGGGAGTGGTTTTTACGCCAAGGTTATCGTTATCTTCTCACGCAAAGGTTGCTGCCTCTAAATGTTCCATTAATTATCATAATCTAGGAGGCCCTTTGCTTTAAGGGCAGCTTTCGAAAGTGGAATTGTAGTTCGCTTCATGGTATGGACGCTTTTCAAGAGCGCGAAAGGTTAAATATGTGCCCGCCCGGCCCTGATGTGTCTTCAGCCATTATCCGCTCCACCTCTACTCCTCCGCGCCGGTGGGACTTCAGCTTAAGTACTACTGTTCAGCTGTATATCTAACGATCTAACGACTATTTAGCTGCCCTCCTGGATTGATAATTGCATTACTACTGATATTTGCATTGCGAACATACCACCCGCCACAACTTGTCAAGTTTGATACTGATGCCTACTTGGAGACGCCTGTATTCCAGAGATTCAATTGATTCAATGGAAATGATGACCCATTCGACAAAATTCGACGATGGACATAAGATGGTGTATTCTTTTTCGAATTTTTGACTTCAATGATTTGCTAAGGTCTGCCCAGCTCACCTTTGATACTGCTAATGTAATTTTTCTATTATATTATCTAATTTGTCCTTAAAAACAAGAGTGATAAGAGAAAAAAAAGAAGACATCTTGTCAAATAAATAATGGTTTTTAGATTGGATGGCAATACTATCTTGTACACGTGTTCTCATAAATCCCAAATGTTGGTCACACCTATATATCATATCTCACAGTGACGTGCGTTGTACGGTGTTTCACGGATAAGGTCGGAGGGAGGAGAGAAAGGGGTAAAGAGACAAGAGAAGCACCCTCCTCCCTCGAGAAAACGTCTCATTTAGCTAAAAGCCCGTTTTATCGTGTCATGAGTTCGGTTTTAGACGTTCTTTTTCCAATTTATCTGCGGAGTAAAAGGGGTTTCCCAAACTAATTTTTGACACCCCTATCATTTCTTGGCTCGTTAAAACCCATCGACGTTACGGCTTCTTAACTTTTTTCCTCCAGGAAGTCCTGCAGCTAACGAATGGGCCCTTTCATAAGAGACAAAAGGTTGCCAGCAGTAAAATTACGAACGGGGGGAAAAATTCTTGAAACATTTCATCTGGATTTACGATGGACAAGAATATTAATAGAAGCGTTTATGAGGACGGTGGTCGCCGTTTTATGCTCTCAACGTTTATACAACATTTTTCGCGAACAAAACAAAGCTACCTTTAAAAACGTCCAAGTTCATCGTAAAACCTTCTTTTTCACGAGACACTCGAATTCATTAAAATGCGCTTTTTTTATGGCTTTTTCTACGAGCACCTACAATGAGGGTAAAACTGAAGAAAATCCACGACAACTAGTGACATTGGCTCAATATCATATTTTAGCCTACTAGACTGTGCTTGTTTAAATTTAAAGGGGATTGCTACTCGGAGTTTCTATTAGCTTTATTCGTACCGCAGTTTGAAACTATGTAGTTTTGAAGCATGCGCAGAAGGGTTTGTACGTCATATTTGACGGATAACGACGTCTAATTTGACGTCAAATGCTTCTGCGCATGCTTCAAAACCAATTTCAAACTGCGGTTAGAATAAAGCTAATAGGAACTACCGTGTGAGCCCTTAATTTATCGAAACGCCAAATTTTAAACAAGCACAGATATAGAGGTCTGGTAGGCTATTAACTTTATTCTAACCGCAGTTTGAAACTGGTTTTGAAGCATGCGCAGAAGGATTTGCACGTCATATTTGACTTCAGATTTGACGGATAAACGATTTTAACGACGTCTAATTTGACGTCAAATGCTTCTGCGCATGCTTCAAAACCAGTTTCAAACTGCGGTTGAAACAATGCTAATAGCCTACTAGACCTATATCTGTGCTTGTTTAAAATTTGGCGTTTAGATAAATTAAAGGGTTCACACGGAGTTTCTATTAGCTTTATTCTAACCGCAGTTTGAAACTAGTTTTGGAACTTGCGCAGAAGGATTTGTACGTCAATTTGACTTCAGATTTGATGGATAAACGATTTGAACGACGTCAAATGCTTCTGCGCATGCTTCAAAACCAGTTGAAACAATGCTATTATTTTCAGGTTGATTTCCCTTCTTTCTATATTGTTTTATACTATGTTCCGGAGATTTTCCCAATTTCCTGTCCGTCGGGAATATGCGACATTTGAAACGAGGCGTAAAATCGAATTCGGAATCCGTCGGTACCCCCCTTTTGACAGCTTTTCCGTCGGGCAATGTTATTATTTTTTAAATAATTAACGCGGAATTGTTCTAGTTCACGGCGGAACGGTTTTAATTTTGTATATGGAAAAGCGCATCGTGTAAAATAATTCGATTAGACACGGAAGAGAGACGCGGGGATTTTTGCCGGACGATCGAACCCCTCTACGTCCTCGCCAGGCTGACGTCCGATCTTCACGGCCCGAAAAACGTGACATAAACCGTACCCTATTGTTTTAACCGAATTAACGATCTAAACGTTCTCCCGTCATTAATCAACACCGGCATCATCATCTTTTTTTGGAGTTTTTTTTTCAAACTTTTTCTCACCTTACAAAATTTTCGATCATTCACCTCAGAAGCTAAATGGGGAAAATGTATACCTCCGTAACATTATCAAAAACAAGATATCGCAGCACTTTCGCGGGCGTTGCTCAACTGCACCGGAACCGACATCAACTGCACCGAAATGCTAAACATACCAACTGCACCGCCGATCAACTGCACCGCTAAATGAGCATAATTATAAGGGGGATCAGACCTCCGCAATATTATGTTTCAAAAACAAGATATCGCAGCACTTTCGCGGGCGGTGCTCAACTGCACCGGAACCGACATCAACTGCACCGAAATGCTAAACATACCAACTGCACCGTCGATCAACTGCACCGCTAAATGAGCATAATTATAAGGGGATCAGACCTCCGCAATATTATGTTTCTAAAACAAGATATCGCAGCACTTTCGCGGGCGTTGCTCAACTGCACCGGAACCGACATCAACTGCACCGAATGCTAAACATACCAACTGCACCGCTATTAGCAAAGAGACCAAAGCAAATTTTGGAATAAAATGCCGACCTCAGGTCCTCTACGAAAGCATCCTCTATTTCGCATACATCCAAAGAGGAAGAGCGAAAACTAGCTGTAGCCACTGGCTACTAATTTAAAAAAAATTAAAAAAAAAAACGGAAAAGGGAAAAAACAGAAGATTGTTTAAAAAAAATCTTGGACAAGTTTTCCAAAAAAAAACTCGGAAAATTTTTTCGTACAAAAAAACATCCCCCTCCCTTATTCTTTCCCTCTTTTATACTTCCCCTCCTTTATACTGTCCCTCTTTTCGTTACTTTCGTTCCCACTTCCCCTCCGTTATACTTCCCCCTCTGTTATACTTCCCCCTCCGTTACGTCCCCTCCGTAATACTTCCCCTCCGTAATACTTCCCTCCTATATACTTCCCCCTCTGTTATACTTCCCCTCCCACATTTTCCCCTAAGTTTTACGTCCCCTCCGTTATACTTCACCTCCTATATACTTCCCCCTCCTATATTGCTACTTCTCTTTAAGGAAGTTTTCGTTGGAAGCTCTTCAAACAAGTACTTTTCTTTCCTTGGAGCAGGCTAAACAAATAAAGAACAGGGCGGTTTGACTAAGTCCATTTAAATACACACGTTTACTAATCCGCTCAACGCCGGTGTGAATTCAGCTTCAGTTATACCTGAGTTAACGAGTTATACTAAGTTGGTACACTTTATGCATTTATACTGAAATTTCCAGTCTAGAGGAAAGAAAAAAGGAAAGGTATCTAAACAAAAACTGTGACCGTGTAAAGAAACATTTTTAAATAAACGTAATTTCATTTCCTTCCTATGTTCCTTGGGTCGAATCAAAACGTTTTAGTAAAAAAAGGAGGAAAAAAAGTATAAACTAGGAAATTTTTTTTTCTCTCTCTCATTTCTCTACACGGGACCGTAATATGTAAATTGTCAAGAATAATTTTCGTTTTTATTTCTCGCTTTTGAACGTCATTCTTTTTATTCGAACGTTTGAGGAGAGGAATGTGTGGAGGGGAACAAAGCTCGAAAATGAGAGGAACACGGAGGACAAAAGAGAGGCGCCGCAGAGCGAGACTCTTAATTACAACCTTTGTCCTCTGAGGAGACCAATCATCGCGACCACCGAGATGAAATGTACACACACCTCTCACTCGTCATTCCTTTTTCCCTTTGCGTTGAAAATGAAAGGGCCCATCAAACGCAACTTTTTTTTTGTACATTTCGCCCACTTGATTAAACTTCTTGGAAATAATAATTATCGGTTTTCTTCTTCCGTTTGAAATAAAAGGAAAATAATCATTATGTCTCGCACTACTCACTTCTTAGACTTTCATTAGAGTTTTTTTTTTAAAAACCTTTCACTTTTTTCATTTTAGAAAAATCGCTAAAATTATCAAAATCTCATTAAAAGTACTAGTTTGAAGAGCTTCCTACGAAAACGTCCTTAAAGAGAGGGATCAATATAGGAGGGGGATGTATAATGGAGGGGAAGTATAAAGGAGGGGAAGTATAAAGGAGTGGAAGTTTAAGAGGGGGATAGTGTTATCGAAAAATTTTAAACTTATTTTTTAAATTTTTATTTTTATTTTTATTTTCAAAGTTAAACTTTTCTCTTTCACTAACTTTTCACTTTTCTCATTTTAGAAAAATCGCTAAAATTATCAAATCTCATTAAAAGTACTAGTTTGAAGAGGTTCCTACGAAAACTTCCTTAAAGAGAGGGAACAATATAGGAGGGGGAAGTATAATGGAGGGGAAGTATAAAGGAGGGGGAAGTATAGAAGTGGAAGATTAAAGAGGGGGATGGCTTTATCGAAAATTTTTTATTTTTATTTTAATTTTCAAAGTTTTAAATTGAAACAAAAACCGGCTCCGTGGCTGGTGGGTTCAGTCTCTGACTCACACCACGGAAGACCGGGGTTCGATCCCAGGTTGGGTATAGGGATTTTTGGTTGGAAGTAAAAATTCCCAATTAAAATATCCCTCTACAAATCTGTGGATAATTTAGTTAGGCCACTCCTCTGGTAGTTGGTCCCGAAAAAAGGGCGCCACGGCATTGGCGAAAGCCCCCGCCTGGGTCCAACCCCCTCCCCCTTGTAACGGCCTGAGGCCAACAAGTATCAAAAAAGAGTAGATTAACCAATAGGAAGAGTAAGCCTCTTGCTCATTGGTTATATCTACTTCTTTTTAAAAAGTTACAAAAAAAAATTGAAACAAAAAATTTCATTTGTTTTAGATTTTTTTTTAATTTTCTAGGTTTTTAAAAAATTTTCAAAGTATCAAGGCAGAAATAGTGGGCTTCTGCCCAAGGGATGTCACTCTCGTAAGGGGTGGAAGTAAACAATTTCTCCCTACTAAAAAAAATTTTTTTTACAACAAAATTCTTAAAAAATATAAGGAGTACTTGGTGAAAATTTGGTGAAAATCGGTCCGTATTGCAGATTGATACAAACATACGCCTCAATAGCATTAATCGCTATCAAAAACTCTCCGTGTAAAAACAGCCCGCCTCGCAAAAACCCTTCTGCAGCAGCCTGAGAAAGTTATGATATCAACTTCCCAGCCCTCCGATTTGAAGAGAATGAGGAGAGATGAAGCGCTTGATCTCCCGTTTTCAAAGCTCCCCTTGGTGGCGTCCCGAAATGCTTATTTACAGTAATACTGATTAGTTTGATGATATTATCCATTTCTCTGAAATCCTTAAAATGTCTGAAAGAGGCTTATCTACAGGCTCTTCGGCGCTTCATCTCTCCTCTTTCTCTTCAGTGTACATCGGAGGGCGAGGAAGTTGATATCATAACTTTCTCTGGCTGCTGTAGAAGGGTTTTTGCGAGGCGAGCTGTGTTTTAAACAGAATTTATTTTATTCCTTTATTTGCTTTGCGCTCTTTGCTAATAGCGGTGCAGTTGTTTAACATTTCGGTGCAGTTGATCGCCGGTGAAGTTGATGTCGGTTCCGGTGCAGTTGAGCAACGTCGTGTCGGCTCCAGACCTGCACTGTTTAAGGTTAACTTTGATTTCAGAAAAACGTGAGAGGATTACATGAAAAAATATATTTCCGGTTAATAACCGCCAGTATTAATTTCCAGTTTAATGTTTACCATCCCGGTAATCAACTCGCAGGGATGAAAACCCCTGCAAAATGAGTTTCGAATATCTCATTACAGTACTACAGTAAAAAAAACCTTTTTATATAAGTGAATTTTTAAATCAAACGTTTATTTCATATAATTAAGACCATTTTCGTCCCTTACGTAATTTAATTATCACTTCAAATACTTGAATACCAAAAATAAATTGCGTAAGGAAATACATTATTTTCAATTCGAATTATGAAACTTTAAAAATGAGGTCGGATTTTTTAAATGTTCAAGTGCCTAAAAATTATATGAAGCGGCTTAATCCACTTGAAATATTTCTGCCCGAAGGTATTAGGTCAGTGAAAACATGAGGAAGGAGTTTAATTACTTCTATATCATTTAAGCTTGTTAATAAAAGAATTTTGGTTGTAAAATTGTGAGTATGAAGGTAAAAACTAATCTGAAGCACAGTTCAAACCATTCAGTACCTATCGAGGTAGAAAAATGAAAGACTTCGCCCATTCAGGCTTCGCGGAACGGGCGGCAACAGCCCAAATATCTCCCTACTATATTTTAAAGAACACTGACAAATTTCAAATATAAAGAGTAATTGGTGAAAATTTGGTGAGGATATTGCCAATAGCACGGCTGTAGCGCATTATACAAAACTTTAGACCGTCGATCTCTGCCATTTTGCTCACGGTACCTGCGAGCTTAAGATACCAAAACTAGGCGCATGCGCGAGCTTTGTGTATTTTTAGTTCGCTCGTTTTTCAAAGATTATTTTTGATATTTGCCTAAATTCAAACTAGTTAACGAGGCGGTCAATATTTTCCTCTCGCAAGAAAAGCTCGTGTGGAGAGGACAAAAACGAGCTCTCCTAAACTAGAAGCATATGAAAACTCGCGCATGCGCGTTGTCCTGTTGTCGTAAACTCACAAGTACGTTGCTCACTGGGTCTGGAAGACCCTCTTCCAAAAACAGACATGGAGGGTACTACATAAATAACTTCGTAGAGTAATTAAGGTTTTTATTCGTTACAAGGATTAGCATTGTATTAGATTGTCGATGTTGTGCCTGCAGGCATTGCTGTTGCTTTTTTGTCTTTGGTTGCTGGATCTTCAAGTTTTCTTTCATCTTCTTTGTTTTTCTGGGCGCGATGAAGTTCTCGCTCGATAGCCTCTTTCATCTTTTCTGCTTTTTCCAATGCTGATAATGACTGATGAAGTTTCACATCGCTGTCATTTTTCCTCATGATATTATGATGGAGGGATTTTTCTATTATTTGTTTTTCTTCATTGACTTTGTGCCAGTTCTGTTTTAAGTTTTCCTCAATCTTATCATCTTTTTTGAGGTGCTTAATTTTCTCTTGTGCGTTTTGTATTTCCTGTTCCGTCCGCATACTCTCGTACAACGGGATTTTTATCGGCCTTTGTCTTAAATCTGGAATTTCTTGCCTTTCGGGCATGTAGACTGGTCCTCGATAAAAATCTCTTAAATAAGGGACTTGATAAATGTTTTCACTCGCTCCGTACAATGGCATTTCTTTCTTCCCGTAAAGCCCGGCTTCATCGTTTTTAATGAAACGGTAGAAACTGGGGAGTACGCTCGGTTTCAAACCCCCAAAAATTCGGCCGATCTCCAACAATTCTTCCGTCCAAAGGTCTTCTTTCCAACTGCGCATAACATCTGGATCTTCCACCTGAATGGGCAATTTTCTTCGAAGAAAAATGATTTGTCTTCCTTAATTGGCTTTCTCACAGTCAAAGAGTGCTTCTGGATTATAATGTCCCCTTCGTCATCTTCGAACAACTCACGTTTCCGCTGCACTTTTGATGTCAAAGCGGCGCCTGCATCGCCAACAAAATAAGCGAAGATTGCTAAAATCACTGCGTTCATCTTTCAAACTATCAATAAACTACAACCTACCCACTTATATACGCGTAGCTGCTCGTTCATTCAAGGTCTCAGAAGTCAATTGCAGATGCAGGTGTACCATTGAAAATATCGATCCGCTTCAATGCCGTTTCTCATGTTTTATATTCTGCTTGATGATGCGGAAAAAGTTACAGATCATCCGTAAACTAGATTATCTCAGGCGCTTGAACAATTAACGAGTGTATGGGAATGAGATGTAATTAACTGGGAAAAGCTTGAAGAGGTGTGTAAGAATTTCAAAACCGCAAAGGTGTAATAGTGTCGCTTAGTAATCATTGCCTTACTCTCAAGCAGCTGTCCAAATTCATAGTACTACTTTGAATTCCAAAGCAAGGCATCTAGTAAGTTCTTTGCTGCATCAAGAGTAAAATCCCTACATCCTAACCTAATCGACGAAGAACGTTCCATGGTCCAACGAGTTGAACTAATGAAGGTCACTGCTTATTTTGCATTTAGAGCATCGTTCTCTTATGCCATTTTCCGCAATCCTAGTAACCTAATCGACGAAGAACGTTGCATGGACCAATGAGTTACTAATGAAGGTCACTGCTTATTTTGCATTTAGAGCATCGTTCTCTTATGCCATTTATCCGCATAATCCTAGTAACCTAATCGACGAAGAACGTTGCATGGACCAATGAGTTACTAATGAAGGTCACTGCTTATTTTGCATTTAGAGCATCGTTCTCTTATGCCATTTATCCGCATAATCCAGTAACCTAATCGACGAAGAACGTTGCATGGCCAATGAGTTGAACTAAGAAGGTCCTGCTTATTTTGCATTTAGAGCATCGTTCTCTTATGCCATTTATCCGCATAATCCTAGTAACCTAATCGACGAAGAACGTTGCATGGACCAATGAGTTGAACTAATGAAGGTCACTGCTTATTTTGCATTTAGAGCATCGTTCTCTTATGCCATTTATCCGCATAATCCTAGTAACCTAATCGACGAAGAACGTTGCATGGACCAATGAGTTACTAATGAAGGTCACTGCTTATTGCATTTAGAGCATCGTTCTCTTATGCCATTTATCCGCATAATCCTAGTAACCTAATCGACGAAGAATGCATGGACCAATGTTTACTAATGAAGGTCACTGCTTATTTTGCATTTAGAGCATCGTTCTCTTATGCCATTTATCCGCATAATCCTAGTAACCTAATCGACGAAGAACGTAGCATGGACCAATGAGTTACTAATGAAGGTCACTGCTTATTTTGCATTTAGAGCATCGTTTCTCTTATGCCATTTATCCGCATAATCCTAGTAACCTAATCGACGAAGAACGTGCATGGACCAATGAGTTACTAATGAAGGTCACTGCTTATTTTGCATTTAGAGCATCGTTCTCTTATGCCATTTATCCGCATAATCCTAGTAACCTAATCGACGAAGAACGTTGCATGGACCAATGAGTTACTAATGAAGGTCACTGCTTATTTTGCATTTAGAGCATCGTTCTCTTATGCCATTTATCCGCATAATCCTAGTAAGAGTAATTGAAGATGTACGGGAAAAGAGTACGGCTTTCGTTATCTCTAGATGGTTTTTTAATAAGACTTTTTTTATATTCCAATTCGAGCCCAATTTCCCTTCGTGTTTCACTAGCGCGACAATCGGATTAGATCCGGGCTCATGGAGGCGTAGACGTCATTATCTACTGCGAATTAAATTCCGTTTCGGGGCGAGCTGTCTGACTTTAGCGCCCTTGAACCCCCTCAAGACTACAATGGCAATTCCAAAGGGAGCCGTTCCCGTTTAAACTGAAATTAAAAAGATACCCTTTGTGTATACTTCAGGAATTTCATTACGACGAAATTACCCACCTGTAATTCGAGGTGGGGAGAGACAAAAAAAAATCGCGGAAAAGCCGTTTATCCCGGGGGCAATTTCTGGATGACCCTTTTTTATCTGATCCTCGTATTTCCTTCAAAGATATTTATGCTCCGTGGTCCTCCCCTCCACGAGTATTAATACGGCATATCTGTCCACTAGTCCCTCGGAAAGCTCCGTCGCTAATGTGTTTATGAAACTCCGAGGCGCATAATTTAATGCCAGGAGAGGAGGGGAGATTAGAGAATCAAGATTGTACTGGAAATTATGGGGGAAGCGCAGAAGTTTGCACAACATTCAAAGAATAATTACATTTATCTTAATATCCTCCAGACTTCTTCAACATGCACTTTTCTGATGACCCTTTACTGATCCCGTGAATCTCATTTTTGAATACTATCTCAACAGCGACGAAAAAGAAGCAGCTGCGTCGGGCATCTCAAGTGCCTGAAGGGTCCTCATTGCGAAGGACACAAGGTATGTTCTGTCAATTCATTGCGTAAAGTCGTAAAAGCAGGGCAGTAGGCACCATCCGCTTATCATTGAATCGGTTCGGAGAATCGTTTGGCGTCTTCGCCTAGTTGAAAAAGGATTCGGAAATCAGGTGACATTACTAGTAAAAGCAGGGGCAGTAGGCACCATCCGTCTTTATCATTGAATCGGTTCGGAAGAATCGTTTGGCGTCTTTCCTAGTTGAAAAAGGATTCGGAAATCAGGTGACATTACTAGTAAAAGCAGGGGCAGTAGGCACCATCCGTCTTTTATCATTGAATCGGTTCGGAAGAATCGTTTGGCGTCTTTCCCTAGTTGAAAAAGGATTCGGAAATCAGGTGACATACTAGTAAAAGCAGGGGCAGTAGGCACCATCCGTCTTTATCATTGAATCGGTTCGGAAGAATCGTTTGGCGTCTTTCCCTAGTTGAAAAAGGATTCGGAAATCAGGTGACATTACTAGTAAAAAGGGGCAGTAGGCACCATCCGTCTTATCATTGAATCGGTTCGGAAGAATCGTTTGGTCTTTCCCTAGTTGAAAAAGGATTGGAAATCAGGTGACATTACTAGTAAAAGCAGGGGCAGTAGGCACCATCCGTCTTCCATCATTGAATCGGTTAGGAAGAATCGTTTGGCGTCTTTCCCTAGTTGAAAACATTGGAAATCAGGTGACATTACTTAAAAAGCATGTAGATAAATAGGTCAAATATTCAGGTTACGCTTTTCCTGGTGCGTTAGGCAATTTGGTTTCTCAACAATACCATGTAATAAAGAAGATGAGATGAAGATTCATTTAAAAAGTAATTGTCATACTCGTAGACAATAGGAATTAGAAGAAAAGGAAAGAAAAAAACCTGTGTCTTTTGGTTAGTGGGTTAGCCCTATTGTGTGACCGAGACGACTAATGTAAAGATAATTAAAACCTTGTTCTTGACAAAAGAGCCATACGTAAAAAAAAGAGGGGACGGGAGTTAAAAGTCTAATGAATCGTGAATGGAAATTAGAATTGAAGGGGAGAATTGAAACGAGTCTTGGATTTTGTGGAAACACGTAACGAGGACTCATAACTGGGTATCTCACTTATTGCTCACATCCTCCTGAAGTGGATCCTTTTACATTAGCCTCACTTGTTCTCCGATGAATAGGCCTAATGTTAATCGCCCTAAAGTGTCCGAAATGGAGGAAGTTGTTGTAAATTTTACGTCTTTTGGCTCAAGGATAGAAAAAAAAGGGAAAGTGATGGGTTTGTTGTGATTGCTTTAGCTTGGAAGTGGACAATCGCTCTTGGAAGGATCTGTAATGAGTCTTCTCCGCAACGTTCTCCCCTTTTTTCTCCCAAATAAATGGTTACGGTAAATCACAAGAAGACGACCCACCTCAAACACTCCAAGACGTCTCTAATTCACTCCACCTGCTCTCATAACGACCTTCTTTCCTTTAAGACTGGGGACACCCATAAAAACGTTATTTCTTGTTTAAACAATATCAACGAATAACTTTATTTTACGAACCAATTAGAGATAAGATTTTTATTAACGTTTAATTAAAAACGTTCTAATTGGACTTTCAGTTTGCCAGGAAACTATGATAACTGTCACGCCACACATCAGGTCCACTCGAATTCTCATCAGGTTGCCTCAGATGCCATAAAATACGCCGCACACTACCATCTGACAGGTGAAACTGCTTGGCGCACCTGTCTGGTCGACCTGATGGTCTGTGGCCTGCAGCAGAATTGAACGACTATCTTATGGGAAACAAACTCAATTTTCAAAGGTGTTTATCCTTAATGCACACTATCAGGCGCACCTGAGAGGCGAAACTGCTTAGGCGCACCTATAGGGCCGACATTATCCTCCAGCAGAACTGAACGCTTATCTTTGGGAAACAAACTCATCTTTCAAAGAAGGTGTTTATCCTTAACCCTTTCGAGACCAGCAAAGCACAGAAAGCACGAGTGATGCGATCATCACGTAGTTCATTCTTCCCCAACAGATGGCCAGTTTTTGCATGTCGCTAGCGCCACGGGAAGCGAAGGTATTATTTTTTAGAGAGGCTTCGCTGGCGCTGGCGTCGCGCGGTGGGCAACTATAGTCGCCTGCGGTCTCGAAAGGGTTAATGCACACCATCAGGAGCACCTGACAGGAAACGGACCTGTCGGGCGAACCCTATAGTCTGCGGCCAGCATCATCCTGCAGCAGAAATGAACTTATTCATTTTATGGGAAACAAGCTCATCTTTCAAAGAAGGTGTTTATCCATAATGGCAAGCTTTTCTCAGAATTACCGATGATAGCATAAAGTCCCGTTTAGACAGAGCGAGAAATACGCGAGCCGAACCCAAAGGAAGTCGGTATCTCTCAAATGGCTCGGCTCAACCGATTGGCTCGTGAAAAAGACGAATAGTAAGGTAGGGGGGAGAAGGGGAAATGATGAGGGCTCACAATCCCTTCGAATAGTGCACAAATAACCGACTACCGTTGGGATCGTGCTCCGTGGACCGTCCAAATTTTCTCTCTGCTTGAAGCCAGATGGGGATGGGGGCTAAAAGTATTCAGTTTGAACCATTCCCAGTACCTATAAACGTTGTTTATCGGGTCTTAAATCGGTAATTTGAACTCTCGGGCGATTAACGTAGTGTGAACATTAAAGCGTAAATTATCCAATCCACTCTTAACTTAGTTTCTTTTTAATGAAACCTGCCCACGCCAATTCTCTTTTGAAGTAAATGATGAATGGAATTGAACAAAAGAGCCGAACTTACAAGACATTGTCTACAGTTCGTAAGGAATCACGTTAATCACGCGAGGTTTCTCTTGGGAAAAGTCGAATATAAAAATGGACGTTGGAACTTTTCGCTTTTCGGTCGGTAGACCTCACATCAGAGAAAAGGCGTTGTTTTCCATTTGTAATCAAAGAGGATTAGGGTCGTTCAAGTCTTGTTTATTTCAAGCCTCGTTTCCCCGCTTATCGACTCTTCAAGAAAGGGACGCGTTTCACGACAATCCGGAATCGCCGTTCAACGGATTATGTTGAGGAGGAAAGCAAAAATAATTTGAACATTTCTTCCCTTTCATCGACGCATTTGATTTTAAGACGGATGCTAGCCTCTGAGGAGCAAGCAGGAATGTCCAAATCAGTCACTGCAGACGACTGCAGGAATGGCCAAATCGTCACTGCAGACGACTGCAGGAATGGCCAAATCGGTCACTGCAGACGACTGCAGGAATGGCCAATCAGTCACTGCAGACGACTGCAGGAATGGCCAAATCAGTCACTGCAGACGACTGCAGGAATGGCCAATCAGTCACTGTGCAGGAATGGCCAAATCAGTCACTGTAGACGATGGGTACACCCATCGACATTCTGAACTATGCCTTAAAAGCGCTTCAAAAGTTTTAGACAGTGACACCTGGAATATGGCACGATATCATTGATGAAAATCTGTTGCTCCAGTGAGGCTTAGACGGTCGAAGGAAAAAGAGCATTCATACGACGATCCAGCAAGGAGATTGATGCTAGCATCAATGATGAGCTTGCAATGTCCGGCAAACGATGGTACGCCTCCCTCCGCTCAAAAACAATGATAATTTAGGGATTAAAAGGATAAACTCAAGAGCTGACATAAATGAACATAAACGATACCAGCCATTAACCAAACCAATTTTTTTCGCTCTCGACGTAGGAGGTCGCCCCATAAAGATAAGGGATAAATAAGAAAATTGACCATCACCTTTTAATGTCGGCGCCGTTCCACTTAATACAATCCGAACAGCAAAGAAAGCCCCCCTTTTCTTTTCGGCTTCACTCGGAAAAAGAAAAACTCGTATAAAATATAAATCTGTGGACTTCCTACCCTTTTTTTTTTCTTTCGACTGGAGTCTTAATGGGACTTCATTGTCTTAAATGACCGCTCCCTTCCTTTTCAAACTTATACTCCCCCTCGCTTCATATTTAATGGACGGCTTCTGGAATTACTCGGAAACAGCGAATAAAAAAATTATTCTTACTGTGATATCAACTTTCAAATATGGAGTTTTCTCATTAGCAACTCGAACGGGAGATACTGCTGACTCTGCGGGACCTTTTTTTACGGTCCTCTCGAAAGGGATGGAACATTAGTAAGGTACTTTGTTGAAGTGTAAGTCAAACAGAAACCCGAGAGACCACAATAATCCCCGCACAGAGCTTTCCACCCCTTGTAAACATCCTAACACCGCAATATTAGGGAATCACCATGCGTAGGGACCAAAAAAAGAAGACGTTCCAACGTTTTTAAGCCGTTCTACAAACCTCTCTTGATATTAAAACCTCCCTATATTGCCTCTCAACATCGAAAATCAATAGAACACCACAATTCTCTTATTTCCCTTCTTCATAAAATCAAAGTTTTCTATTTTACAGCCTTAAAAAACGCCTTAAAATATAACAGATACTAAACCATCAACGCCGAGGAGAAACGACGCTAAAAAAAGAGAAAACGCGGGAATTGGAATGGGGCCAAAAAATTGAAAAGGAATCGAACGATATCAAAAACGTTTTCAACCCCCCCTTTATAGCGTTTTTTCCGCAATATCAGAATTTTTATACAGGGGGTCCCGTGATCAATCGATAGTTTTTTTTCCGCTTATTTTGTAGGTTTGTTCAGCGCCAAAAAATGGTTTGAAGAGCTTCCAACGAAACTTCCTTAAAGAGAAGTGACAATATAGGAGGGGGAAGTATATAGGAGGGGACGTAACGGAGGGGAAAAAGGGGGGGAAGTATATAGGAGGGGAAGTATAAGGGACGTAACGGAGGGGAAGTATAAGGGGAAGTATAACGAGGGGGAAGATAACGGGAAGTAAGTATAAAAAGTATAAGAAGGGAGGGAAAGTATATAAAGAGGGAAAGATAAGGGGGGGATTTTTTTTACGAAAAATTTTCCGGTTTTTTTTTTTTTTCGAAAAATTGTAAAAGTTTTTTTTTTTTTTTAATTTTCTACGTTTTCAATAAAATGATGTGCTTTACATGAGGTTTTCCGAGAAAGTTCACAAACGCCCGGGCATCCGATTTTCACCAAGCATTCATAGAAGCTTCTGGTACTTGTGAGTTTACGATACCAGAACAACACGCATGCGCGAGCAAATAAGGCAACGCGCAGCCAGGCGCATGCGCGAGCTTTAGTTCCTGTTTTTTTTCAAAAATTTATGTTTGAAATTTGCCTAAATCCGAACTAGTTTTACACGAAGAGCTTTATTTTTTTTCCTGTCGCCAAAAAGTTCGTTTGGAGAGGAAAAAAAATCAAACGAGCTCTCTATGCGAGAGGAAAAAAATTAACCTTGTCGATTTATCAAAAGAGCTCTCCTTGCGAGAGGAAAAAATTACCCCCTCGTGTTATCAAACGAGCACTCCTTGCGAGAGGAAAAAAATTAACATTTTCAAAAGAGCTCTCCTTGCGAGAGGAAAAAAATTAACCCCCTCGTGTTATCAAACGAGCTGTCTTTGCGAGTGGAAAAAAATGCGCCTGCGCATGCTTGTTATTCTGGTATCGTAAACTCACGAGTACCGGAAGCTTCTATAAAAATAAAGCTCCTGTGTAATCAAACTAGATTGAATTCAGGCAAAATCTCAAAGATGAAGTTTTGGAAAAACGCGGGAACTAAAAACACATGAAAGCTCGCGCATGCGCGTTGTTCTGTGTCGTAAACTTACAAGTACCAAGCTTCCTTCCGTGTCTTAAAAATATCGAGATCTTTTTTGGAAATTCGAAAAAACGGAGAACTGGAGGTGCTATAATTTTTATGATGACTTTTAAAAAAAAAATTATTCTTGGTGGCTCAGCTTCGTAGAAAGAGGGTAAAAATAAATTATAAAATCAAAATCGATTAATCTTGTTTCAAGGAGCATTTCGTGAAAAACATAAGGAGGGCATTATGCCATAAATACCGTTTAGGACAACACGTTTCGCTTACATTACGATTTGGCTTAAAATTCAAAATAATATTAATGGGAACTTTGGGGTCATTAAACCTCCCCGCGGACTAATTCCTTTGAATATTTCCCGAGCGGCGAAAAAGCCCTTTCGGAAGGGGATGAACGTCTCGTTTTAATATCCCTCTCCCGAGAATGTTAAGGAGGAATGTTTTCTAAACATTGTAAATCAACAAATAAACCTATTTAGACGTCTTGAAAAATAGAGCCGCATAAATAAGGTCCTAAATTAATGGTGTTTTTGTAAATTATTAGTGTCTGAGGATAAAATTATCGTCCCCATTTAACGGTAAGAGAGGCCTCTGACGTTTTTAGATTTAAACGCGAAAGGTGCTCCACGAAAAAGTGACCGAAAAGACAGAAAAACAATCATTTCTAATGATTTAGATGGTGGATCCAGACAACATGAATACGTTTTTAAATCTTATTTCCTTTAAAAATATGAGCCGCCCGCATAATAGATTCTGAGCAGAAGATTCCAACGAGCTACAAAACTAGAATCAAAGTCTTAGGACTTTGTTAAAATTACACTACATTTTTGGCCTCCTTAACTATTTTTCTAAGAAAAAATAAGTAATTCTCTATAGCAAATGCATGAATAACTACTTACCACCAATCAATTTTTTTCCGCAAACAGGAAAAAAAAATTTGACCACCAAAGGTGAGATTTTCTCTTTTTGATAGTCTATTGATAACTCGAGGAATTTGATTTTTTTTCCCAAGAAGACAGCTCGTTTTTTTCCCTCTTCACACTTGCTTTCCTCGCGAGAGGAAAAAAATAACCCTCTCGTGTTATCAAACTAGTTTGAATTTTGGCAAATCTCGAAGATGAATTTTTGAAAAAACCAGGGAAATACCGCATGCGCATTACCCTGTTCACTCGCG